>JAKXYG010001503.1:1125000-1205394 GCA_025895645.1 Cardicola forsteri | reverse complement strand
AATATTTTGAAAAAAAATTTCACACTCGGAGCGATTTGCTGATAGTGAGATATACGTATTAATAACATTAATACTTTTATAATAAGATAAAAATGGACACTTACAATTTACACTCAAACTGTCAATTCCAAATTGCAAAAATTTAAATGATATACTAGAATTAGAACAAAATTCTTTTTTTATGTAAGTGACCATACCACCACCACGTGTTTTAACTCCGCTGCTTCTATCGAGGCGATGTGTTGTAAATCCATTAATTGATATTAAATTGTTGTCAATGTATTTGTTAAGCCACGATTCTTAAATAAGTAAGAAGCTACTGTTTTGATGTAGCCTCTCGTTCAAAAGCAGTTTTACGTAATCCATTTTGTTAAATAATAACCGTACATTCATCGATAGAACTAACGGCAACGTCATTTTCTTTATAGGAATATTTTTTAAAGCTTGTTGATAACCGGAGTGATGACATTTTCTTTTTTTGTTTTAATATTCGATTGTTTGTAACATACAGGAATATTTAACTGTATATCCGATATAAGTGCTTTTTGTTAAAATAAAAATGTTTTATTACAGCGAATTCTTTGAAAAGTAATTATAATCGTTATAGTTTGATTTTAAAAAAACTTGTGTGTTTTAAATGTTTTAATAAAGTGAAAGAAAAAAAAGTACGGCTAATCAATGTAGAATATAATATTTTGTTATTTTCCGATGTTTTTGAAAATGTAGCTCAGCCGTTCGGGGGCCCGTGTAATGTTATTAAATATTTGTAACGCATTTGCAGTGTGAATAGTCATCACATCAAAAAGCGATAGCAAATTTTGAAATTACTACAGCAATGACTTTGTGTAAGTCTTGTATATTTGAACAACTTTTTACTTTCATAACTAGGAAAATGCTAAATAACAACTAATGATTACATCACAAAAGAAATAAACATAATGTTAATAAAAATTTAATAGCTAACATTTTGAATTCCAAAGTTATATAAACTATGAGCGAATCCTAAGTATTAGTTACGAATGGTTGCAAAAAACCAGCACGTACAATAATATTATGCTTATCCAAAAACCATTACAATCATAATTTCTTTACGTACTCATAAAATAGTCCAAAAACAAATTCGTTTAAAAATATATTAAATATAAACATTACACAGAACATAAAAAAACGAAATCATCCATGGATAACTTTCATGCTCAATTAACTGCCGAAAAACGTTTAACTGTAAATAAAACCAATATAAAATTGTACATATTTCAAATTGACATTACCTTGGGCAAAACATGACTTTCCATAAAATGAAATTAACCAAATATACATTCTTTTTTTAAATACACCTAAAAAGTGTGGTTTTAAACAGAACACAACACAGAAATATTTACAATTAGTATCTGCAATTTTTTTTCCGCTTTTTCTTGAAAAACAACCGTGCATGCTCTCTCAAATTTCATACAACAATTTTTACCTGCTTCCAGTTAACGTAACAACCGCTCCATAAAATCTTCCTTTTCCAAATGCAGTGCCCTTATAAAGTTTCACTTTATATACAAGCCACATTTTCAAGGTTAAACAATCCCTTTCGATAGGAAAATGCATAAACGTTCTTTACACTCATGATCAGCAAGATTAACTAATAGGATTTATTTTTTTGTGATGGTTGGTTTCATCATCTACCGCCAAAATACATGTTAACAAAATGTATCCAGTCAAACAAACCTGTTATTACATTTTAACATAATTTAGTGTTTATATTTAACATTATAATTTTTTTAAATATTAATTAAAAATACTTTAGTAAATTTTAAAATTATATAAACGATATGAAGGTCATAGTTTACAAGTGTAAAGTTTGAATATATGTACTGATAATGTACTGATGGCTTTTATATTTAATTTACATTATTTTTATATTTATTTACTAGTAGTGAAGTGCATTTTTAATTATCTATTAATTAATCAAATTGTGTTCGGGAATAAAATTTGAAATCAAGGTAGATGGTGGAAGTCAACAATTATAGAATACGTGCAAAAATTATAATTATACAAAAATAATAAAACAAGTTACGTATTACAATGTAAAAACACTTAAAAATTTTATAAAAGAGAAGAAAAGATAAAAGGATAAAAAGTAAAAAAATATTGAAAGATATTTAGCTAATAATTACAAAAGTAAATGAAATAAAATGTGTAGATAAAACTAAGTGTGTATTCTTAAAAAGCAATTTGAGCATTTTTAAAATAAAAGAATATTTAAATTAAGTTTTAAGTTAACTTGAAATGTGACGTGAGTTTTAACTTATAATTGCATAGTTTTTTGCAGTATTAAAAAAATTAGTTAATTTTTATGTATAGTAGATTAAGTGTTTTTGTTTGTTGTAGATGAGTCACATGAGGAGGATAAAATTTGAATTTTCTGAAATATTGGAAAATAACATAAGATTTCAATTTTCAGAATGGATTGTATTTCCATTGTTAATAACTCCTAATCAATATGCTCAACAGATTATTAATTCACATGATGTTCCTTTTGTTGGAATTAATAGTAAGTTTGTATTTTAAAGGATTATTAAGTGTAGTTTTTCTTGAAAAATTTAACGAATTTATACATGAACAAAATTCCGTTGAATACTCTAACAAATACGGCAAGTTATTGGATAAGTTTAAACATAGTCAAATGAATATTGATTGTTCACATTTACAATTATTTAATGCAAATGTAAGTAAACATTTAAAGCGTTTTTTAATTTTAATAATTTAGCAAAAATTAGTTGAAAATGCACGTGAATTAAATGATGAAGAAATATTTGCTCATTCCTATTATGGAATGATTAATTCGTGTTTTTGCAGAGATATTGTTCAACTGGAACGTTCATTAGCTTGTGATATTAAATCAGAAATTAATAAACGTAATTTTTCGTTGAAAAGCATTGAAAAAACGTAATTCTATCTTAAAAATTACTTATATATCTCTATTTTTATTGGAGTTAGTTAGTTGATAAAAATACGCAATTTAAATGGTTAACTAATTTGTAATAATACTGTTTTTTGTTATTTCGAAAAGTTTAAATTTTACTTGGTTTTATGAAAAATAGATTTAAATTTGACGTATCTGGTTTTTGAAATAATTGCAACAATTTGGTACTTCATTTATTTTGATCGGTTTAATAAATTTTTAAAGTTAGTATACCTTAAGTGTTGTTTATTAAGTGCACGTTATGAAAATTTGTTTTATAGGCTTTTGCTAATTTGGACTATCCTGGGCGTTAATAACCGGTGGGGAGTGTTTATCACTGATGATAATGATTACTATTCATTTGGTTGGTAACGTAGTCATTATTTATATATTTGTACGGCATATTAAACGATTGACTTTAATGGTTTGATAAGCGTAATAAACGTAGGAGAATAACAAAGTTTTTTGCCTGTTAGAAGGCATTTTTGCGATGGCGCTACTGTTTCCAAATATTGGTGAGGTTGTTTGAATTTTTATCACGGTTATCTTCCTTAGCCTAATGGTCATATATGATATACATAAACTTTAAGATGTATGCTTGGACCCATCCACCGAAGCGGAAGCCCAGTTATACCGCTCTGCACTCGGTATCTGCTGTTATTAATGTAGATGTCTATGAGCACTTAATCCAGGGTGCACAGTCAGGAATATTATTAACATCATTGGAAATTGAGACTAAGCATTTCTCAAATCCTCAAGATATGCTTAAACATCCTGTGTTCAATTGGATACAAAATACACTTCAGTTGTTAATTATTATTTTTAGACTTGTTGAAGAAACTGATCAACATTTGAAAACACGTGGTAGTGAACTTTCTGATGTGATTACTCAATTACAAAAAGATTATTATCATCGTAAAGAAATTGCTGAAATAAATTACAACAGTATTATCAGCGCTTTAAAACTTCAACAAAAACGAGCATTACGTGCATTTATTATGTCAATGGAAGAAAACGTTTTGGCAAAGCAGACACAAAAATGTTCACCTGAAACGTAATTATTTTGAAAATGCGATATACATGTTTTTTGGAATACTATAATGTTTAATTACAACTGCTTAAAAGTAGACTATCTTTTTAGACAATTGAAATGCAAAATTTCATATTTTACTATAAACTATTATGTGAATTATCATACGATAGTTTTATTATTTTTAAAGTAATAATTAAGCTGGTAAATAATTTTTGAAGCTGTTAATCATGTTTCTGACCAGATTATAGAAACTTACTACAATATTTTTACCTTTTATCGTTTTGGAGATTTATTGCTATATATATATATATATATATATTCTTCTAATACGATTAGTTGTGGACTGTGATTGTTACCATATTTTAAGTTGACTATTTTGTTAGTATCACCCCCACATAAAATATTATGTTATATGACAGTTTTGTAATATTATTTTAATGGCGTTCACAGCTGATAATATTATAGTTAATTTGCTTAAGCATTTGTATAATTCAACTTATTATTAGAAACTAGTATGTTTGTAATGTAAAGCATTTTGATTTACATTTTTTTATTCTCAAATTTTTTATTAGCCCATTTTTTTCTAAATTGTCCAATTTACAAAAGACGAAAAAAAGCATTTCGTTTACTTTACCGTCAAAACCGAGGTGTTTGGAATCAGAAGACAATAATGTTCATGCGTTATGGTCTGAAATGTTTACAGTTCAATTAGGTCGCCAGATTCGATCTACGTGCAACTTTCGTTTAATGAATTTGGATTTAATTGATTTGTTTACTGGCATTGGATCTACAATGCAAGATTACAGGTTTGATTTAGTCAAATGATGTTGAGTTTTGAATATGCTTGACGTGTAGAATTTTAATGGTTTTGAGGCTTTGAGAAACATTTGTGGTTTTATTTAATTGCTACTTTTGACAATGATTATATTTCCAACTTTTTACCGCTATTACATTTAAAATAACGATGAGCAATGACCGAGTGCACAATTTGGTGTTTATTGTTGTGGATAAGTGTCGGTATACACACGTGTTAAAAACGTTTAGTAATATGTACTAATCTCATTTTTGACCAGATTAAAGGAGACCGTTTTGTTAACTTTTCTAAACATTTGTGCTGATTTTTCCTAAATTCTACTTTGGCTTCGGACATTATAATGTTGTTAGTATAAAAAAAACAATTGAAGGTGATTTTCAAAAATGTTTCATGAATTTGATAATAATGAAAATGTTGTTTTTTAACGATAGCTGGTGTTTATATTTAATTATAATGATTTAACTATCTAAGTGACTAGACTGCTAGTGCCGGAGTGGTTCAGCGGTACAGCGCTCGACTCGAACTTGGGTGGACGTGGGTTCGGTTCCCACCACCAGCATCAAATACGGGTCCATGTTTGGTTTTGCTAAAAGATGTCCACTGTTTCTCGTAAAATATGTAAAGTAGTAAAAAATAAGAAAGTTAGAAACATTTGGATAGTGTGTAACTTTAGCATGAGATTTGTGTGCATACAATAACATTTTATCGTTTGATGGAAATTGCTGGATATTGTGCTTTACTGTTTGTTTAATTCATTCTAACTTTATTTGGGTCGATGTTTGTGAAAATACTAAAATTTTGATTTAAATTAAGAAGAATGGGGAACTTTTTAAATATAGTGAAATAATAAGCACATAATAGTAAAAATTTGTACCTATTTATACGTATTTCACACAAAATAATGTTAAACCAACGTTTGGCTTTGCATACTATAATTTTTATTTTTGTGTTTTATGTACAGTTTGAATGACGATTTTCCAGAACGATTGAGTAATGCTTTGAAAATTTATTCAAATGAATTGAGCGCTGTTGTTATTTTGGTTGATAAACAATTCAATTTAACGTCAGGAATTAAAGAACGTAAGTATGGTTAAATAGTTTGAGTTTTATATATATATATATATATATATATATATATATATATATATATATATATATATATATATATATATATATATATATATATATAATAGATTAATTTTTATAGATCAGTTTTAAAAGACGACTTATCGATTCCTTTGTTTGTTAGCATCCGTTTTTTGGGTGTTCCGTGTCTAAAAATATTTCTAACGTGTCCTTTGTAGATGTTTCTGACGCTTGCGAACGTTCAACTGAATTTCATTTTCCCGAACTCGACATTCAACTTGCTTCGATTCAAAAAACCATCAATTGTCTTGGATCTCGAAAGTTGCTCAACGCCCAGTACAAGTTCAAATTGAATTATGACATACCTTCCAAAGGTTTGGTTACATTTCAACTGGAAATTGTTTTTGTTTCTTTTGTGAACGTTGGCGTAAGGTGACATGGTCAGTTGGGAGGTGATCTTGGGATTAGATATCGTAGAAGAAATAACTTTTGGTACAATTGTAGCGTTGTCGTTTGAAAGCCGTTGCTATTTGCTTTTTTGAACACCATAATACAATAAGTGACGATTGACGTGCAAAAATGGAAGTAATGTAATACTTTGTGTCATTATGCTCTAGTTACTTATCTTAGATATATCTAACTGTTTGATTGTCTAAACCTAAACAAAAAAAACAGCATGTTTATTTAAAGCACGGGCTGTACACTAGAACTTTGATCACCTGAAATATTTGTTTTTAACTGAAAGCTGGCAATGTCAGTAATTTTCAGGCATCTTTTTATTTTATTTATAAATTATTTTGTTTGCTACTTTGAATGTTTTACGAGAAACATCTTTCAGCAGTGGACATTTTAGCGAAGCCGAACATGGGCCCTATTTTTTAGTGCCGGTGGTGGGATTCGAACCCATGCCCACCGAGGTCCAAATTCGAGCGTTGTACCGCTAGACCACCCCGGCATAATTGAAGTAATTTATATTTAAGATTAAAATCCGTTTAAAGTTTGAAGAACATGGAAAATGTTACTTTAATTTTTCAGGATACTACTTGTAAATGAAAGGATATTTTGAGCTAGTCTGCACATCTTTTGTGAAAGGAAAAGGGTATTTGTTTCTGACGGGTGTCAGTAACTAACATCCCAATATTATAAAATAAAATCTGAAATTTAATAAGACGTATGTTTATTATAATAATATGATTAACTGGTTAATTTAGTAACAGGTTGTTATTAACTGATGGAAGTTTATTTCCGATAACCAGGTGGAATATATACAACTCTCACAACAATTACTGCAAAAAAGTGATTATTAAACTAAAACCTCTCTACCAACTACATAGCATACAAGAGAAACGTCACTTCAATTATAAAATATACAATACTATATAATAATTGTAAGTAAAAAAATTATATAAAATATCAACGGGTGAAAAATCGGAAATGGAGTAAAATGATTAACATGATTTATAACGTCAACTATTAATAAAAATACAGATTACACGCAATTTGTTCAGTTACCAAATGATTAAGGACATTACAAAGTTAAAAAAATTTAATAATCTATGTGATCGCCTTTCTTTGAACAACCTGATCCAGGTGTTTTGGAATGCTGTCGATGAGAGTGTTGATATATTCTTGTTTCATCTCATATTGAACAACAAACCGAATGCGTTCACATAAATCCTCAATTTCGGTATGCTTATTGATATTGCGCTTTAGCATACTGAAAAATTTTCAATAACATTGATATCCGGGCTGTTAGGTGGCAATTGAGTGAAAGATAGCTTTCTTGATTTTAGCCCCTCTACTGTCTAAATGTAAATATAAAACAAATATAGTGAACTTAAATGAATATGACGTTACCTTTTTGGACGTATGACATGGAGCATTGTCCTGAAAAACAGTAGTAACCCCCGTGTAAGTGCGCTGCATTTCATAATGAAAAACATCCTTCATAACTGAAATAAATTTTTCATTATTTAAGGTACCAGATATAATTCTCCATTTGATAGGTTGATTATACTTAATACCAAACCAACACATTATTTGTCGAGGGTGGGCTTTCTTTCTAACAACCGGGAGTGAATATTTTTGAAAACTCGTCCCACACAACACTTTGTTTTTAAAGCCAAATGGTTCATCCCGAATCATTGTTTGATCAGCAAAGTATACGGAACGCCAATAACATAAGTGTCGTTTACTCCATAGTTTACAAAAGGCTAATCTGTCATCCTTTGTTTTTTGGTAATAAATGGCTTAATCTTCGGTGATTGTAGAGCTAAACCGGATTCAATTGCTCTGTTTCTTATAGTGGAATATGTAAAAATTTTAAACTATTTCTTTTAGTTTCTGAAATAGGTTTATTATAATTTTTTTTAACTTTATAATAATTTTTTGGCCATCCGTACTTGTTGTTACACGTTTTCTTCCAACATTATCATAATTTCGTGGTTTTAGACCGTTGATAATCCGATAAATTGTTGAAATGTTAACTCTATATAAATCTGCTAATCTTTTCGGTGAAAATCCTTCATTTTTTAATTCTTTAATAACACGGTATTCATTTTCGGTGAGATGAAAACATTTTTTATCACTATTCTCCATTTCAAAAACAATGCAATCAGAAAGCAGAATTAGCGGGTGAGCGGAATCTCAAGGTTAAACGTAAATAATAATTTATTAGATTTATTTTAAAATTTTTATTTATATAGATTAGAATAATTAAATGTTTATTTTGATAATTATTATGACATCACAATCAGAGCAGATTTGAATGTGTGTTTAACATCAATTTTAAAAAATTAGTTATTGTTCATTTTTAATGAATTTAAGCATACAAAATAATAATAATTTAATTACTATAAAATTGTGTAATTTTAACTATTATCTACGTTAATATAGAAGTAGCTTTTAAAATATGCTATTTTGGCCGACTCAGCCTTCTTAAATAAATATTTCTAAGTATATATAAAGGATCTATTAAGCACTAGACATTATTTTTAATTCCCGATATTTGTTTTTACGAAAAAACAATTGGACATAACAAATTAATTTAGATTTAATACCTTTGTAATTTTTTGCGTTAATTGTTAAAATGGGTGTATATATATATTCTAAATAATGAAAAATTGTATAAAATATCGACTGATGCAAAATCGATAAGGGAGTAAAATGATTAACATGATTTATAACGTCAACTATTAATAAAAATACAGATTACATGCACTTTTTCAGTTACCAAATAATTAAGGACATTACAAAGTCTTTCAAAAAATTTAATAGTCAATGTGATCGCCATTCTTTTGAACAACCTGATCTAGGCGTTTTGGAATGTTGTCGATAAGAGTGGTGATATATTCTTGTTTCATCTCATGTTGAACAACAAACCGAATGCGTTCATATAAATCCTCAATTTCAGTATGCTTATTGATGTTGCGCTTTAGCATACTGAAAAAATGTTCAATAACATTAATGTCCGGGCTGTTAAGTGGCAATTGAGTGAAAGATAGATTTTTTAAATTTCAATCCTTCTAATATCTAAATGAAAATATAAAGCAACTAAATTGAACTTAGATAAATATGACGTTACCTTTTTGGACGTATAACATAGAGCATTGTCCTGAAAAACAGTAGTAACCCCGGTGTAACTGTGCTGCATTTCACAATTAAAAATATCCTTTATAACTGAAACAAATTGTTCACTATTTAGGTACCAGATATAATTCTCCATTTGATAGGTTGATTATACTTAATACCAAACCAGCACATTACTTGTTGAGGGTGGGCTTTCTTTCTAACAACCGGGAGTAAATGTTTTTGAAAACTGGACCCACACAACACTATTTTAGTAGCCAAATGGTTCGTCCCGAATCATTGTTTCATCGGCAAAGTATACGGAATGCCAATAACACAAGTATCGTTCACTCTACTGTTTACAAAATGTTAATCTATCATCCTTATGTTTTTTAGTAATAAATGGCTTAACCTTTGGTAATTGAAACGTTAAACCAGATTAAATGCGCTGTTTCTTATTGTGGAATAAATAAAATCGTTTAAACTATTTCTTTTAGTTTTCGAAATACGTTTATTATAATTTTTTAATTCTATAACAATTTTCTGATCATCCGTAGTGCTTGTTACACGTTTTCTTCCAACATTATCATAATTTCATGGTTTTTGATCATTAATAATCCGATAAATTGTTGAAATGTTAACTCTATAAATTTGCCAAATTTTTGTGTGAAAATCCTTTACTTTTTTTAATTCTGATGACACGATATTAATTTTCGGTAAGATGAAAACATTTTTATTACTACTGTCCATTTCACAAACAATGCAATCAGAAAGCAAAATTAGCGGATGAGCGGAATCTCAAGGTTAAGCGTAAATAATAGGTTATTCGATTTGTTTTATAATTTTTATTTAAAATATTTTTTTCTTATTTTTATTTACATAGATTAGAATAATTAAATGTTTATTTTGATAATTACTATGACATCACAATCAGGGCAGATTTGAATGTGCGTTTAACATCAATTTTAAGGATTAGTTATTCATTTTTAATGAAATTAAGCACACAAAATAATAATAGACTAATTATTATAAAAATTATGTAACTTCAACTTATTAATCACATTTATATAAAAGTAGCTTTTAAAATATGCCATTTTGGCCGACTCAGCCTTTTTAAATAAATATTTCTAAGTATATATAAATGAACTATTAAGTACTTGGCATTATTTTTGATACTCAATATTTATTTTTATGAAAAAACAATTGGACATTAATTAATTTAGATTTAATACTCTTATAATTTTTTGCGTTAATTTTTGAAATGGCTGTATATATATACATTTCTTTATTTGTCTAATACAAAGATAATGGCGATTTAGATCCTATGCATGGAGATGTGTACATTACGAAACATTCTAATCTGGTTGGAGGACATGGAAATGGAACATGTGTAATATTCCATCTCGTAATTGATGACAATGTGGAAGATTCAATACGTGCTCCGTCTCCACTCCATTGCGCACTTTCGGCTATTCTTCGAATTTGTTTTGATTATGATATTACTACTTTGTCTTTACCACTTTTACTGGTACCTGTATTACAAAGGGTAAGTGCGCAAATATATAATTTGAAGCGATTAAATTATTTGAATGTTTGAAAAATAATTAGTTATAAATAAATATTAGTTATAAAACAGTATGTTTTTTTGTTTTTATTAAAATTCTAATTTAATATTCAATACTTTTTAACCAATCTTGTTACAATATGTAAATACAAGTTAAATAAACAATTATTAATGTTTTTATCACATCATGTCTAACATCCTAATATGTTTTTAGGTTTAAGTTTGTAAAAATAATATTACAGCATATTGTAAATTTATTTTCTTTATGAATGTTTGATTATGTATTGATTTTTCTTAAAATATGATTACCCTATTTTTGTTATTTAATTGTGATGCATTACTAAGATTAACGTTGAAGAGTTATCAATTATTACAATTTACGCACGGTAGATGGATTATACATCGTATTGCTAATGTTATATAATGTTTTAGTTATATTCACAGTAATGTTATATTTACTATTTTGATGAATATATGTAATATAAACATAGTTTTGTTATTATTGCGTTATTATACAAACGCAGTGCTGACACATTATTGTGTATACAAAAACAGTTAATGCAGCTTAACTATTTTAAATTTTGTTGTGTTTTGTAAATTACTTTTCAACAATTTAGCATATGAATCACTCATGGCGTGTTAAACGTGCTGAATTAGTGTTTAAAGCTATTAAAGGTGTTTTAATTGAATTGATAACATGGCGTGGACCAACTTTGCATTTAATTCAATTTTTGGCACCATCTGCATTACCCCTGGACGAATTGAGTATATTCAGTAATATTGTTACGGCGTCATTTTTACAACCAAATCCACTTATAGCTATTCAATAAAAAATGTACACCTTATTTATTGCATTAACTTTGCCGTTGATTTCAAACAATTGATTTATATTCTATTATTTTTTAGATGATTTTTCACTTTTTATTTTTTTATAATTATACAATAAACGTGCATTATATACGTACATATATTGTTTTGATTTTACATAACTAACAATTATATTTTAAAGGGGCTACACTTTATTGATATTATTATTATTATTATACATTTAAATCCATTTAACTTAAATGAATTCTAAATGTTGATGCAAGTAAATAGTTGGTTAGTAAATTATTGTAACAGTGTACAAAAGTTTTTATTAAAAGGTATTGATTTTTAGTTTTGTATATAAATAGTTACTCAAAATTTGACGAGTTGTTTTATTTTTCAGTACGAAAACCTACATGCCTGTTTTAATAAGACTGTTTAATAGTATTAATTTTATGGTTTATTGTTGGGTTTTTTGAATATGTGCGATACGCTTACGTAATGTGCTGCTTAAATAGTTTTGCTTTATCTTTAAAAGGATTATCAGTAGATTTTGTGTAATGGTATATTTTTCAATATTTTGTATATTTTCACACTTATTTTTATTTTGGAATGTGTCACAAACACGTATTTGTGATTTGCGTGGAAACTAGAAAGCAATGAAGGCGGACATATTTAGTGTACTTTGTAACAATTAATTACACAAAATATACTTGGGTTTATTATTGAACCATTACTCACAATTGGCAGACAGTCCGATGGACTTTAAATTTGGAGACTTTAGGCGAAATCGAATTACGAACATTTGTTTCATTAATAAAACTTAGATAAAATGAGGTTTTTAAAGACGAGTAAAATCCAGTGTAGTTTTTACGAAGGTCGAAAATGCTCCATCTAGATTGGAGTATACAGATACTTCTGCAGTAAGCAATGTATGTCATCCTAATTAATATTTTTGTTTTTAAAATAAATTATTGTATATTTTTTAAATAACAAATTTTTTACACAAAGATATGGTTGATACCCTACATTTTTTTTAATGTATGACCTTGATACATACGATGGTAATGCAATGACTAAAATTTAACTTTTTCTTTTTAAAATTTATTACACATTTAAATATATAATTTATTCACAGATGAGTGTGCAATATCCTATGCGCCATGGCTTAAATATTTGAAGGTTATTTATAGTCCAAATTTACCACTCAACCACACTTGTACTGCAATAAAAGTTGCACATCCTTCATGTGTAAAGGGATATTTTGCAATTAAGTACAATCAGTTTCCAAAATAGATGTGTATGAGTGGCAATTTAAACAGCGCTGAATTTGTGCAAATATTCAAACAATTATTTTATAGCGAACTATCCAGAAATCCTACAGGACACTTAACAATCATCCAGGACAATGCTCCTGTGCATACTTCAAAAGTGGTAATGTGTATTTTAATATGACTTACAAAAAGCTTACTTTTATTAAACTTATTCTATACAGCCCAAACATTTTTAGTATTTTAAAACGTGAGGTGAACCGCATGGAAACTAATGTATCATTAGAGGCGAAAATCAATTATGTAAAAAATAGTATTTCGAAAGACTATATTGGTACGTTGATAAATTCCTATCCAAAGCAGCTGACAAAAGTTAAACAAAAGCGTGGATATTATTTAAATTACTGACATTATTAAGTGTATTACCTTTATTTTGTATATTTATATATTTTAGTAAATGAAACTACTTTTTAAACCAATTATTTTTTTTTTAAGTTTCTATAATGGTGGTATTGTGCTTTATTACTAAAACGAATGTTATTGTGTATTATATTAAGAATATTTTTGCAAATAATATTAAATGTATATATAATAGTAAAGTATTATCTAAGGTATTTATTAATAAGTGTTAGATATGTCTATGATAAGTAAGTCTTACAAATAAAATATTAAAGATAACGTTTTTACCGGCTCCGTTATTACTTCTACGTTGTTTACATTACAAACATTTGACCGACAGATAGCATTTTAGATCCAAAAGTACCAGATTTTGGCTGCAAGTTTGTCCGTTTACATTTAATAAAAGGAAAATGCGAAGGTTGTGTTTATACTAAAAAAATTAATCTACTCTACAATTTTGTAAATTTGGGCAAGAAGCATTGAAACATTTTTTTCAAGTTTTTTATTAAAGTAGGTCCAACTTTTCATATATTATTTACCTACTACAAAATTGGAATAAAGTGTTTTGTCAGTGGAAATTTACTTTTTTTCTATGCTTACATTACCTTTTAAAGCGATTGTACAATTTAAAAAAAACGTGTAGTCCAGTGAGTAAGTATGGATTGAGTCTTATTACTGGCACTAAATGCAGGCTAAAAATGTGTTCGGTAAATTATTTAAGCAATAATAATAATAAAACAAAAACAATTAACTAGTTAAAAGCCTATTTTATTAATTTAGTAAAAACAAGCACACATGCATAAAGTCACTTCTCTGCCATAAAGACAGTAATGGTATCTCCTTTTTAAACAAAAAAAATTGACTTACTTAATTGAGCTGAACAACTATAAACTCTTATTACTAATTTAATTTTGTTTTAATACCAGAGTGGTCTAGTTGTTCAGCGCTCGATTTGGAACTCGGTGGGCATGGGTTCGAATCCCACCACCGGCACTAAAATGCGGGCCCAGTTTCGGTTTTACTAAAATATCTACTACTGAAAGATGTTTCTCGTAAAACATTCAAAGTAATAAACATAAATTAAAAATAAACAAATAAATAACCTTATTTAATTTAAACATTTCTTAAAATAAAGACTCAACAACCTGGGTGGGTATAGGTTTGATTATCACAACTGATACTCGCGTGGTGAGGTGGGTGGGTCCTTGATCGGCATCGTTAAATTGTCACTAGTAAAAAATTTCTTCTGTAAAATATTTAAAGTAAGAAAAAAATTAATTAATTATTTTTAATGCTTGTGTATAGCTTTTTTAGTTAAACCAAACAAGTAAATTGTAAGGCATAAAATCTGTCAAAAAAATGGCGAACTGTTTCATGTTATTACAGCCAACATTTGACAGAAGTGTTAATTTCAACAAGTAACCAAATAACACAGAATAGTAATACATTTAAAGTTAATTTATTGGTGTTTTTAAAACAATATCATAAGTTTAACAAAACATGTGCGTTCTTACTTTTAAAAATGGTACTTTAAAATTTTTAAATGTTTTTTCTGTTATTTCCTACTATTATTACATAAATTTTAATATTTTATTATATATATATATATATTAAGCACGTTTTCACTATTATTATTATTATTATTATTATGTTTGCTACTTTGAATGTTTTACTAAAAACATCTTTCAGCAGTGGGCATTTTAGCGAAGCCGAACGTGGGCCCGCATTTGAGTGCCGGTGGTGGGATTTGAACCCATGCCCACCGAGGTCCAAATTTGAGCGCTATACCGCTAGACCACCCCGGCACTCATTAAAATGTAACACGGAAACAGTTAAAACAATGAGGGAGAAATTGAGAACAGCTTTTTAATACTTAGTAAATGTAAATGTAATAAATACGTGTAAGTGTTGTGTGTATAAAAGTGATTAACAGAATTTAACAATTATATAGCAAATAATAAACCATATTCCAAAATTATTAAAAATAATGATTATACTTTTTAATAGCAAATATTATAACTTACTATTATCATTATAAAAATATAATTTAAGGTATGTGCATGTACATACATTTACTATTCTATTAAAAATATTAATGATTGTCTTCTTGTACATTAAGTAATTCTATATATTATTCAAATATCTGAGTTAATAATAATAATAAGTACCAAAATGTTAAGATGTTTAAGTTTTAATTATTTTTTAATTGTTTATTTTAATTCAAAAATTTATATTATTTATAATATATTTGTTTTTTTAAATTTTCATGTTTGTCAAAGTTATTATTATTAAGTTTATTACATAAATTAAATTTTATACAAAAATATATAAATTATGCATTAATTAAATTATTTTTAATTTTTTAAAATTAATTTATTAATTAATATATTTGATTTAATAAATTATTGCAAATTACAATATTGTTGTTTTATATTACTACATTATTACCATGAAGCGCATGTTTTAACAGTTGTTCCACTGCTTCTTGGTCCTCTTGTTTTCCATCTAGGACTTTATATTAATTAAGTTAAGCTGTATAAACTCATAGAATATGGGAGAGTTTTATTCTAAACCGGCACCACCTACTTCTCAGGTCGTCCACAGTAATCCTCTAAATTCTCGATTTAGAGAACACGCACCAAAATCAAATACGACTGGTTCTGACCATTCAAATCCCGTTTTGGAAAGTTTATCGCGATTTCAATCAGCCAATAATTTGTCATCTAACGCAATGCCACTAGGTTCTCAACCTGTTTCAAATTCTGAACAACCCTATGCCGCATCTGTCAATCGAAATGGAAGACTGGATATTAATAATAACAACTTATTTCATCCTTGTAAGTTGCATATTCCGTTTACGACTGAAAGATTTTATTTTTTGTAATTTTAAAACCGGAGTTTTGCATTGATTTTGTTAGATGTTTAGGATTATTAATGATATTAAATTTGAATTTCTATATGTGAACCTATAGTTAGTTCGATCTATGTAAATGTAACAAGAACAACCTAACTATCTAGTCTTTACCATTTTCTAGTAATGACTACTTAATTATGCATCACTGATCATTTTAATTATTGATTTTTCTTTTGAATGCACAAGCATCACATTTTTGTGTTTCGTGAATTGTGTTTACTACTTGGTTTGAATACTGCGGTTTGCATAATTAAATTTAATTAATGTTTTAACACGACTGAATAAACGGTTGTTGTAGTTTTTTGCTTTTATTATAATTTAAGTAGGCAAAGTATTGCTAAGTAACAAATATTGGATTCAATCATAGCATCAGCGTACTTGTTAAAAACCTGAGGGATTTTAATGCTAATTTTGGTGTAAGATTATGTCAATTCAAACCGACCATATTTTTTAAGTTTGAGTTAATTCAAACGGTCTAGAATGATCTAATTGTCATAAAAATTGTTTTGTGATACCATTTTACTATTTAAAAATTTTGACGTCTATTTTGATTTAAACCGTTTTTCTACGTAATTTTTTAAAATGTCTCGTGTAGTATGCAATTTTTGTTTTACTTTAAACGAAAAGTTTTTGCATTTGATTGAATACTTACACATTGATATAATGTTTTAGATGAAATAAAGTTTTATGTTTAGTTGATTGTTTTACTGGGTACAGATTTATTAAAATTGTTGTAGTTCTTAAATGTTTACGGCATTCTGATCAAGAATTGATTTTAAGCTGCTAAGGTAAAACGTGAATTTAAATTCGCTATTGTATTAGCTTTTGGTATTTACAATTATTAGTTTTGTATTTGATTGGAAAAATTAAATATATTGTATATTTGTTTGTATTACATTATTTTGTTTTTGTTTAAAGTTTTTATGCAATGGTATTCCGGTTTTTACTGATTTAAGTGTATCATAAGTTTGTAAAAAACATTGTGATGCTACTGATAATTTTTTGTAGAATAGATCTAAACTTTTGTTTAATTGAGAATAAATAAACGATGTTTGATTTCACTAAAATAAATTTTAATTTTTAAAATTATATTTTACATTGTATTTACTAGAGTTTACTCTTCGGTTTTTTCAGTCATGTTATCAAAGGTAAAGTAAATAAGTTTAGATTAAAACGTTTTAATACAGCTTACTATTTATAAAACTTATTTGAATAGCTTGTTTTTGTTAGTTTTTATGTGCCATAATACATGTGGTGTGAGTAAGTGGTAAGAGTTAGACTGTGTGATTCAATTTCTCAAAAGTAATTTCTTATTTAGCGTTGGACATTTTAACAGCATTATAGTTTTTCTCTATTGCTCTCCCTGATGGTTCAGTTGTTTCTATTCAACATCCATAACATTCAATTTAATATTATTGGGTTTTTATTGCCTGAATATTTGACGAGAAACTATTTTTAGCAAAGCCAAACAAAGATCATTTAGTGCGAATGACGAAACTCTAACTTATGCCAACTCACTTTGGAATTTATCACTTTAGTTGTTCGAGCACAAGATTTATTTGAAGAAACATTGATTACATTATATATATTGCGAGGGAGAACTTTTATTTATAATAATCGTGAGAAAATAAATTTTTTTGGTATGTGGCGGTAATTTTGTGATGATCCTAATATTGTTAAGGTTGTATTCCTTTGCCAAATGGCTACATACGGTATGTGTTTACCTTTTAAGTACCCTAAGTGAACGCTTGTATCAATCAACCAATGTAGAAAGTTAATTAAATTTGGTCTCTGATTTGTATTGGTCTGAGTCCCGCTGCATCACGTGGAGATACGAAATTAAGAATAGTACTAGTACCGGTAAATGAAACTTTGCAAGCATTACTCAAATCCTGAGGATTATTGATATTTCAAATGCATTTTGGGCCTACAATTTATTTTGTTAATGACAAATGGATGCTGGACAGCACATGGTGTAATGTGCATTTAGTTTTTTTTACGTAGGTATATTTTTTGTAAATCTTTACAAAGTTTTAGGGTTCGGGTTCAGTTTACTTTTAGGTTCTCAAAAATGAACTAAATATTCCGAACAATTTTTGATTTTTAATTTTCTTGTTTAACTTTGCATTGCTTTCTTAGTTTTTAGTATTAATATTGTATAAATACTTTTGTAGCTCTGACTCAAGAAGATATGTTTGCTGCCGCCCATTTGTATAGTCAGCTCAGTCCGTCTCAGTTGAGTGCATTAGCAACTGCTTATCATCATCAGCAACAACAGCTTCAACGATCTACTGGTTCAATTGGTGAGTCGTCAAATTTTGGACATGCATCAAATATTACTTTTACTCAAGCGCTAGCTGCTGCAACTTCTACAGTTAAAGCATCTTCTAATGCTTCTACTTTAGGTGTCCAAGGGGCTAACTATAACCCTCGTATGACACAAGCGCCATCAACTCATTCACATAATCAAAAGCGGCCACCTAGCATCCAGTCTCAGTTTCAATCTGGTCATACTAACCAACCAGCATCTATTTCATCAATTAGTACGTTATTTTTATTGAATTTTCAATGTTGCGAAATGTGCACTTTATTTTAATGTTTTACATTGTATTTGTTTTCCATTTTTATTAAAGCCCGTCCGGCTTCTGCATCCCAGGCAGCACTTCACCGCAACAGTCATACTATTCCTCCAAATTTTTCCCATTTGAATCCGCACATAAATCTTCCCCAGCCAATGCCAACTTCTCATTTAGATCCAAACACACTGAATTTATTAGGTGCTCATCATCAAAATAGAGTTTCTCCATCTCCTTCTTTAAGTCCAGTGAATAATACCGGTTATCAGGTAATTGGTAAAATGTTGATATTGAAAATTAGAGAAAATGTTTGGCTTAATTAGTTTTATTTACATTTGCATTATTGTTTTTAAGTACATTTTTAACGTTAGCATTATTTATTGGGTTTAGAATGGGATTAAGATCTAGTAGTGCACTTTGTGCATGACTTACTAATTTTACAATAAGTGATTTTATATATTATTATATTATACGATATTATATTTGTTATATATGTACATACGTGTTAGTATTCCTTTATATTGATGAAAAAAATTAGGGATTGAGAATATTATTGATAAATTAGTTGCTTTTAATTCATGCCTTTTTATAACCATCTTAGTTTGATTTAGTTTAGGAACTGACATGTCTTTGATAGTTTAGCTTTTATCATATATTTGTGTGTAATTGTTAGTAATTATTAGCTTTAAGTGAAAGCTGTTAGGCGTGTATACATAAATTATTGGGTTATGATAGTTTTGATAATACTGCAGTTTTTATGGTTAACTTTACGTTAGGAGAACTTTATTTTTTAAGTGATTGATAAGAATTGAAAAATTGTAATGTAAGTTTAAATAAATAAGGTGTGTTAGCTTAAATTTTTTAATTATTTTCAATCGATTTAATTAACTTTTTTGTCATAGAAAATGAGCTTTTGTTCATGTTCCACATGCAATTGTTACCTTTTCAGGGTCGTCGTTCTCAACTCGCTCCACCTTTATCAGTCCATCCTAGCAAACGTCCTCGTATATCTAACAGTGCACAGCAATCTCATCCTGTGTCGATGCTACCGACTGGTCACAATATCAACATTTGTGCTGCCAGTGGAATGGAAGCATTGATGAATAGTGTTGCAGCTGGCAAGTCTGTTGCAAATGCTAATTTTTTAAATCCAAGTATTTATTCTGCTGCAACAGAAGCAGCGTTCTACTCGTTGATTAATGCCAACAATCAGTCCAATACGTCGACAGCGAATACAACAAGTAATCAACTGCCTTTTCATTCGTCCTTACAAGCTCATCATCATCAGCGGTCGGGTGGATTGACTGGAAATAATGTCCTTAACGCATCACATGCATTTCATCAGCCGCATTTAGTACCTCCGGTTTCAACATTTCCTACATCCCATATGCCTCCACTTTCGGTTTCTTTATTGAATTCTTTTGGAGCAGGAAGATCGTCCTATTCTCATGGATTGGGTTTGACACCTCAAGCCATGTCCAGTGGACAAACGAATGCCAGTGTTGTTGGTTTTGGGTCTCAACACAACCCAAATCACATACCGGTGTCGCATTTGGCTTCCAAACCATCGCAGCAACCGGCGGTTGGTCAAAGTTCTTCAAGACTAATGTCTAGTCATTTGCACCATTCTCATTTACCGACACAACACAATTTTCATCATCAAAATCACTCCTTACCTCAAGTGAATACACAGCACCATATGATGGGTCACGCAAATTTATCTCAAGGAAGTGGTGTGCTTCGACAACAAACGAAAGAGCCTGCCTATCATCCACAAGTTTGTCATTTGAATTTTGGATTATTTTATTTAATTTTATAAGTTGCATTGCTTTGATCTCATTACATTTTGTACTTTTGTTTTTGTTAAATTTAGATTTATTGATTAGTTATTATAGGTTTTAATTTGTTTTGCTTATGATAAGAAATTTTTTTCCAGCTTGTTATTAAATAATCTACCTATATTTTCGAGATATATTTACTGAAAGAAAATGCTATTTTTTGCATTTTTTGTAGATAATTACAGATAGTTTGCGTATTTATATAGTTTTACTGTTGTCTATTTTTTAAGTATTGATAGATGGAAATATCTGATCTACTATATTAGAAAAATAGCACTAGTTTTCAATACAACGGCGTATTGACGAGAGTTCGGAGAACTATGTATATATATATATATATATATATATATATATTGTATAATCCATTGTTTACTTTTATGATTTGGTTTTAGGTTGAAGCTATTTCTCCTGCTCCTGATGAATCTCGTTTAGCTGATGCTCAAGATGCTAAACTTCATCGGGAAAGAGAAGAAATAAATCGTCAATTGACGGTACTTGATACTGACATAAACAAACAGGAATCCCATTTACGTAATCTTTGTGAACGGGAGGCACGTTTGGCTGCTCGTCTTATATCTACCCCAACTCGACGCAATGTTCCTGCTGCTACTTTGCGGGCTTCACCATATTTAAAGGACAAATCAACTGACGTGTTAAATGAACAAAATGGTCCTACACGGATGGATGTGGATAAAAAGATTACCGATACCGAAAGAACATACGAAAATCCTATTCAAGTATGTTTTAAAAATATAATGTACAATGAAACCCAATCATACACACTTGTGGAGTATATACAGCCGTAGTAGGTTGGTATAGAGATTATTCTACTTATTCGTGCTTATTATGCCTCACCGTTTTCGTATTTTGTACAAGGCCATCATTTCGGACAATCGTCAACGCACGAAGCAGCGTCATCTTATCTTCACTCGTTTGTGTGGTACAAAAGTCAAACCGGGACCATTTTCACTGCCTCTCTATCGTCAACCATCCGATTTATACAGCATTTGTGCAATTCGGCTGAAGTTTCGCAACGGGTTTCGAGACAAACTTATTACTTATCTTCGACGCCGATTTAGGGCGGAACAAGGTCGTATTCGGTTGTTGGCACAACACTATTCGAGGCATTCGAAGGTAAAAACGAACAAATTGATTTTTGTTAGAGTTGTTTTTTTATTATTTTGGTTCAGATACTTATGCATATTTAATAATTTAAGCAATGTTTATGTAATCTCAATTTCCAATAATGGTAATATTTTATACTGTTATTCCTCCACGTGGTGCATTCTGGACTAGGTACCCATAGACATTTAAACTAATAACAGCAGGGACCGAGTGAACAGCGGTATAACTGGGCTTTCGCTTCAGTGGATGAGTGCAAGTGTACACCCAGGGTACTTAAAAGGTAGCTGAAGGTATATGTATACCATATGTAGCCCTTGGGCTAAGGGAGATATTTATGACAAAACTCAGGCAGTCTCGTCAATCTTTGCGACTGGTGGCGCCGTCACAAGGATGCCGTCTACTAGTCAGCATGATTTGATTCTTAGTATCTCGTTTTGTATATAAACGATTTTGGCAAAGTTTGCTAGTCAAACGGACTTCGGATCGACTATATTAGAAGTAGACTGTCTATGGATTTACATATACAGTTTGTTTATTTATTTATTTATTGATTACTATTTATTCCTATTTTATATTTAAGATTTGTTTTAAAAACATTTTATACCATAATGTGTTGGAAATGGCGTTGATTTATTCATGTTTAAACACAATGTATATATATATATATTAAAATAACTCAATTATAGCGATTGAGAAATGACGATGGATAACACAGCTCTACTTAAAAACATGTTTTTCATTAGCGTAAATAAATGAGTTTTTGAATTGTGACTGTTGTTGTTTTTTTCTAGCTTTATTGCTTGAGTTTATGCCAGAATTATTTTTAGTAAATGAATGCTTAGTGCAGTTTGACGAAGGCGTTTGTTTAGACTGATTCATTTATGATCAATAGTAAATATTATTAAAGAATGACAGCTACTATGTTAGTGTATTAGTGCTATGCGTTGTAATCTTTAACAAGAAAATAATAAAGTTTTTTTTAGAGCCTTTGGTTGTAGGTGGATTACTTTCGGTTTAGCTTCGACTTTCAAGTTGTTTGATATTGTTTACCTTACCAACCTGTAGGTTTAGTAAAGCACAAGTTCTCTATTCGTAACAAAGTAGTGGTCTTCTCAGAAAATGGCGTGATTAAACCTCCGCTAAAATGATTCAATTTAGTCAGTCCCAAGTCTGGATAAGGGAGGAGGGTTTTAGCGCAAGGTTAGCAACCTGGCCTTTGTAAAAAAATTATACTGCTACGGAAACAATCAAGAGGACGCCATTCCCGCAAACAACGGCAAAGAAGTGATCGCGTGTATCTGGATGACAGAGTTACACAGGTGACAGGGTTGAGTGAAAACCGAAAGGAAGCTCAATCTTTGATTTACATAATCTTTAATGCCAACGAGACTTTGTTGTTGTTGTTTTGCTGTAATTGTTGTCTTATTAGCCCATGCTTATTTTTAAAGCAAAAGGGTTTTGTATAATATATATAATATTTAGCCTTTGTATTACTGGTACATTTAAAGAAAGCGATTTCAAAAATAGGGTTCTTTAAAGTAATGTATTGCTAATGATCCCGAGGATGTGAATAATGCTTATAAAGTCTCAATTTCCAATGATGGTGTTATTCGTGATTGTTCCTGGACTAGGTGCACATAGACATCTAGACTAATAACAGCAGGAATCGAGTGCACAGCGGTATAACTGGGCTTCCGCTTCGGTGGATTAATGCAAGCATACACCCAGGGTAGTTAAAAGGGAGACAACTTTGACAAAATTAGCCAGTTTCGTTTATTTATGCGAAGTGGCGCTGTTACAAAGATACTGCCTACTATCCAAGAAACTTCGTTATTCTTCTACGTTTGTTACGCTTATCAAGTCATCGAAAT
This sequence comes from Cardicola forsteri, assembly GCA_025895645.1. Classification (NCBI taxonomy): domain Eukaryota; kingdom Metazoa; phylum Platyhelminthes; class Trematoda; order Strigeidida; family Aporocotylidae; genus Cardicola; species Cardicola forsteri. The sequence goes on along the minus strand of JAKXYG010001503.1, from coordinate 1,181,576 downwards.
TGATTGTTTAATTTATTGTATGAATATAGAAATAGTGAAGAGGTGACTAAGTCACCAACCACAATGAATGTATTGTTTATTTATTAATGACATGGAATTTGCGGTGGCATATTGTAGTGTGCGACATTTCAATTATATATCCTGATTCATTTTTTAATTTAATTTTTAGATTTTTACAAAGAAAATGAATAAAATTTTAAGTAGTACGAAAAGACGTCAACGTGATCTGCGATATCGAGATATTTTTGAAAAAGCGTTGCCCGAAGTTAAGAAAAACAGAGAAGATCGTGAAATGACTGGTACAGAGTATTCAAAATCCGGAATGGATGACGGTATATATTTGTGAAATATGAATTATTAAACAAAAGCGTTTATTTTATATTCAAACTAAGGTTTGTTTGAGTAAAGGATTATTATCTCATGTTTTGAAACACTTTTTAATAGCACGAAGCTTACTAGGTATATATTTCTTCATTATTAACACGACTGGCTGCAGTATCGTCTTGATATTCTCTTTCGGTTTTTTATGTGGTGAGATGATTTAGTGCTATGATTTTTGGTCTTTAAACTAATGGTTGAGTTAGGTTCAATTACTTATACATCACCACATTTTTAGTTAATCCGTTATAGAAAGAATTGTTTTTGATGGACGTGACAAAATGAATTGAGTATGGATTAACATCAACGTTTAAAAATTATTAGTTTATATATTAAGTACTTGTATTAAAAAGTGTTTTTATATTTGAACATGTACGTACTTATTTGTATTGAATGGCAGACTCGAGCAACATGTCTGGAAACATGGTCGATGGTTCACAAGCTACTGCTTACGATCCAATTGAAGAAATGAGCAAATTTAAAGCAAGTGTTTTTGTAATAGTCACTTTATTGTACTTGCATATTGGCACTGACACTGATTACATAGCAACAGATTTTCCAGTATATTACAAATGTATCGCTTGTTTTAGAAACCCCCGAATGATACTTTATTTTTGATTCTGTATGCGGATATTTAATAAGTGTTTGCTTATAGTGAGGTATGTTGTTTCTAGTATATAATGTATAGGATTCCTTTCATATAGTTCAACTTTTGAGTGTAGTTATAGTTTAAAAAATACCAATGTATCACGTTTTTAATTTTGTGATAAAAAGTTACATTGCGTAATGATAAATTGCCAACTAAGTTTCTAATAAGTTTTTAGTGTTTGAACTTTTCAACTTTTTTGTATATATGAATAGAACATTTGAAAATTGTTTATAATTGTGCTAAAATTGTATTTTTCAAGTTATTCGCATTTGAGTAGTATATTAGATTGGCTACATTACTTGTTCATATTCTAGTAGGCAGAAGTTTGAACGTTATTACTGACGCTTGATACGGGTCTTCATTTGGCTATCTTAATAAACTGAAAAATGATTTTATCTAAACGCTAAAGCAGCAAAACCAATTGGTCACTGAAAAGTTTTAATTTAATGCCTTAGTGGTTGTTTGGTAAATAAACGTTGATGTTTGATTGTCTTTATATTTATTCATGGGCTGCAGGAATATGCCATTGATCCTCCTATCATGTTGGAACCCTGGCAACGCCGTTATCAATTTGTATGCGAATCGGGCATTGTTGCAGATTGTCGAGCCGAACTTCAGGAAGCTCAAGATTTGTCTAAATGGTCGGAAGAAGAAAAGCAAATATTTAAGGAACGCTTCCTAACTACTCCCAAAAATTTTGTATCTATTTCGGCACATTTGGAAAGAAAAACAGTTGCTGAATGCATTCACTATTACTATTTGTCGAAAAAGAAAGAAGGCTACAAGCAGCTTTTAAAGAAACACAACGCTAGGCGCCGTCGTGCTGCTCCTACCGAACGTGGCGGTGGATCGGGTTCGGGTGGCAACAATGCCAGTAACAATACCGGGGGGTCGAATTCAGGTGGAGGCAATACCGGTTCGACGACTGGAAATAACATTGGCATTGGCAATGGCAATTTACCACCGACTTCGTTTTCCAACGGACATTCTGCAATTACGTCACCCCAAGTAGATTCGTCTTTGTTGAACGATAAAGAATTAACTGGTGACGATGCGATTACTGATTTGGGAGTGACTAAGACGGTAAATATTTGTTCATGTTTTGGCATACAATATTTCTTTATTTTAGATGTTAATGATCCTGAGGATTTGATATTCCTGACTGTTCTTTTTCCACATGCTGCATCCTGGACTAGGTGTTTATATGTGTCTATACTAATAGTAGCAGGGACCGAATTCCGCTTCCACTAATGCGGGTGGGTTCAAGCATATACCTATGGTACTTAAAAGATATTTTGGTCCTTGGGTCAAGGGAGACAACCGTGACATAAAATCAGACGGCCTCGTTAATCTTTGCGATTAGCAGCGCCGTCACAAGGATGCCGTCTACTAGCTAAGAATTTATGGGGAAATCTTTTTTTAAGGATTTAATAATTTAATTTCGATGAAGATAATTGGAGTTGCATAATGAGGATGGATTTTAGTCGAAGGCGAATATTTTGTTATACGAATAAGTGAAGAAAATGATTACAACTTGAAAGATGAATTTTTATTGATTATTGTTTAACAAGTTCTAATTGCAATTCTATTTTTCTGATAATATTGTGATAATTTGAATTGTGATTATTATAAAGTTTTAATTTTTAATTGCAATAATATTCCTGACTCTTTATCTTCACTTGCTACATCTTGGACTGAAATTAACATAGATTTCAGAGACCGAGTGTATAGAAGTGTATCTGGAGTTCTAGGGTGCTGAAAAGGTATTTTAGGTTATAAATATACGTCACATGTATCTGTTGGACTAAAGAAATCAACCCTGACAAAGAATCTGATGATCTTGTCAATTTTGTGAAGATTATCGGCATTACAGATTTGCCTTTTGTTAGTCAAGATACTATGACTTTTATTGTACAGTATTACCTATGTACATGAAACAATTGAAGATAGTCATTTAAAATACTTTGCAAACATGGAACAACGTAAAGAGACAACTGCTTCACTAACGAACTAATTGATCGTTGAGTTTTAAACTTATTTTAATAATTGTTCAAAATCGCTTTTAGGAATTATTCCTGTCAAAGGGTTCGAATCGGAATTCATCTGGAGGATTACGTTGTCGTCCCGGTAGAGGACGTCCACCCGCTATTCATAATATTTCGAATAACGACGATACGAATCAAGCATCCAATACCAAAACTCGTACATCGGGCAACGGTGCTCGTTCTGGAAGAGATCAAATCAATGCTTCATTGTCTACTGGTATGTTTAGAATCGGTGATATAATTTAATAAGTGTTTATTGAAATTAAGTGATTATTTTTAACAATTGAAAAATTATTTACTTTTTATGTTTCAGGTATCAAAGATCCAAATTTGGCTGTTTCTACTAAAGATATGACAAGTTTGAATGTATTTTTTTGTTTCTTTAATTACAATATATATATAGTTTTTTAATTACTGGTTTTTGTTTCAGTTTATTAATATCAAGTATATTCAACTTTCGTATTTAGAAATGTCATATTTTATTGCTTTCTTTTCATTTAATATTTGATAATAATTGAATGTACTACTTACACTTTTAAGTAGTTCAAAATATATTCATGATTTTGTACGTGTAGTGTACGACATCAACGAGTAGTGCGATTGCTCCAATTCCAACTATGGCTACTGGAATTAGTTTGTCAAACAATGTTGGAAACAAAAGTGGCAGTTGTGGTTTTGAATCAACAAGTACTATTCGAACGGATGACAACACTGACAATGCAAATACAACATCAAATATTTTGAATGTAAACACAAATTTGTCAGCTTGTATCAAAGATTTGATTCATTTTGCAATTGAGAAAAATTTGACTAAAGTTAGTAAAAATGATATTTTATTGATCTTCTTGATGTGGTTTGTTGATCCATTGTTGTTTTTGTTCTACCAATAACAATGTATTTTGTTTTTCTGCCGATAAAACCGAAGGAATGTAGCAATTTTTCTAATTGAATATGATTTAATCCAATATTTTGAAAATTAAATTGTATTACTATTGACGAAATAGTGTTTTATTACTGTCATACAGCGAAGTAAGTGGTTTTGTGGCGGGCGGGGGAGGTTAAACAAACACCGTCTTCTGTTCAAACTCAGACAACCAAACAGCATCATAGTTTAAATCTACGTTATCTCAATTTGTACTATATTCAATCATTCATTCATTCATTTTGGTTGGTGACGTGGCGTCACCTCTTCATTATTTCCCATATTTGTACGACATGTAGAACGATCGATTTCGATGGCTTGACAAGCGTAGACAAACGTGGAAGAATAACAAAATTTCTTGGCTGGTAGACGGCATCCTTGTGACGTCGCCACTGTTCGCAAAGATTGACGAGGCCGCCTGATTTTTTGTCAGGGTTATCTCCCTTAGCCCAAGGGCTACATATGGTATACGTATACCTTTAGATACCTTTTAAGTATCCTGGGTGTATGTTCGCACCCACCCGCCGTAGCGGAAGCCCAGTTATACCGCTGTGCACTCGGACCCTGCTGTTATTAGTCTAGATGCCTGTTGGCACCTAGTCCAGGATGCACCACGTGGAGGACGAACAGTCAGGAATATCACCATTATTGGAAATTGAGACTTTATAAGCATTACTCAAATCCTCAGGATCATTAGCATCCCAAATTTACGTCCGGGGCGGAGTAAGAACCCTAAGCTCTCGACTTTCTTTAAACCTACGCACAATTGCGCATCACACAAATGCACTCTCCCATCACCCCTGGCAGGAACTGTTATCCGCGAGCGGACAAGAGACCACCATCTGAGCATTAGATTTGTACTATATCTAACCATCGGATTAAACTAGACAACCTCATTACTTTTTGTGAACAGTTGCGCTGTTTTTATACATTTATGCATTTTCACAAAGTATTATAGTTAATCGCCTCTCGTTTTATATACGAAGGATATACCATGCACACAACATACACAAGAAAACATTTTGGCTAACAGATAGCATTTTTGCGACGGTGCCAATATTTACAGGAGCAGACGAGCTTGCCTATATTTTATTAGGGCTGTCTTTTCTAATATAGTAGCTACATGTAATATATGTATACTTTGCGATGCTTTTCTAGTAACGGGTATTTGCTTGGAATCAGTTTAGAATGTAGTAAGTGGATGTAGGATTTAAGAATATCATTATAGTTGAAAACTAAGATTTTATAAGCATTAGCAGAATTATTAACATTCCTAAACTTCAATTTTCTTGTGTATTATTAGTTTATTATTTGTACGTAATTAATTTTTTATTTTGAATAATTTATTTGAATTCGTCTTTTTTACTTAAACTTTACAAATTCAAGTTTTTATTGACAAGTATTCAATATTTCCATGAACAAACGCGTATCAATAGGTTGTGGGAATAAATGTAATACGTTGCATGCCAATTGTGTTGAATTAACCATCAACCACAATTTTCTTTTTAGTCTAGTTATGACTAATGATCGATGCATTTTCTCTATTCTATCACGATGTATTTTAATGTATTTGTGAGGCTGCTGCAAGACAGTCTTTGTCATTTTGATGAATACAATATTACTTGATACAGACACACATTTCGGTTATTGATAATTGTTGAAGCTATTGTATAGAATAATTGAATTATATTGAATTGTTTTTATTTTTTCTCATTACTTCTAGCCATCATTAAACTGCTCTAATTCCACTGGATCTTCTGAATCGTGGCCAATACAAACAGGTATGTTTTAGTTTGTTTGCGAATGTGTTGAGATTTACTAAAATTATTTTGTAAACAACTTACAAGTCAGTTAAGTTTTTGTATTATGTTTTTAAGCACGTAGTTATTTGCTACAGCTTTGCTTTATTCCAAAGACAATGTCGAGTAACAAACCAACGTTTCCGATTCGCACCATTTTTGATGAGATGCGTTTTTGTAAATTGTTCCATCAGTACGATTTTAGCTGTAATATACTTCTACAATTAAATAGGGTTGCTATCTTTTCGTTTTAATGCTGGTCTAAAACCAATTAGGGGATTTCTATTTGGCACTATACGCAATTATGGAGCAGTCTGTATGAGATACAATATTATTATATTTTAGATGCCACTTTTGTATAAATTAATGTCTACAATTTATAGATGGTTGTGTAAAATCCGGGTCAGAAGAATATGGTTTGCAATTGGCGAAAAGTGAAGATTATCAACTTATAAATAAATTTAATGATTCGAAAACCAGTTGTCACTTGGGCGACGTAGGTGTTGATTGTCAAAGGGACGGTGTTGCGTCAAAATCCAAATCCAAACATGGATCTGTTCGACTGGAAGATCAGAACGAACTTTTGTCACCTTTTGTCTTTCCATCGACGACGGCTGCGGAAATTTATGCGGCAGCAGCTCGATTTGCTGCAGCGAGTGCCAATCCCGATACTATGGTAGGTTGGTGTTGTAATGATTTGTGGATTTGAATAACACAACAGTTTCTTTCTTGACCAGGTTGAATTTGCACATAGTCAAGTATATCATTTGTCTGTCCTATGAATTATTTATAGCTTTTTGTGTTCATTAGTTTAGTATTTTACAATGAACATTTTAGTAAGTGGATGTTTGGCGCAGCCAAACGAGGATTCACATTTAATACAGGTTGGTGATATTAAACTTGTACCTTAGTCTTTGTTTGATTGCTTTTGTGCAAACAAAATCTCACTCTTAACAACCACTGAGAAGTGATGAATTTGGTTTAATTAGGCTATATATTTTTGTTATTTAGAATAATGATTCGGCTACAATGCATTTCATGGCGTCAGTAGTGGCTGCTGCTAAAAGCACAACTACAGTCAACTTTGCGACTAGGACTCTTCACGGTTCATCAACGACTGAAATCGATTCAATGCATTCGCGCCAATCAAATGTGGATTCGCTAAAAAGGCTCAATTCAATGTGGCCCAATTTTGATACTCGACAGACTACTTGCTCAGCAGATCCCATGACGACACGTCCGATCGATGCTGGTGTGTCCAGCAAGGCCATTTTGATTGGAGATTTTCTGACGGCCAAGCAGCTTGGACGCACCGACTCATCCAATTGGAATACTACCGCTGGTACCAATAGCAGCAACATTAGCAATCCCATTGGTAATTGTGCATTTTGGTTCGATTACTACTTTACGGGAAACAGTTTTTAGCAGTGGACATTATAGCGAAGCCGAACGTGGGCTTGTAGTTGTTGCCGGTGGTAGCGATTGAATTTATGCCCATTCATATTCGAGTCGAGCGCTGTACCGCTAGATCATATATATATATATTCGGATGGCTTAGTGCTTTCAGGTACCTGGCTGCTGGTAGTTCAAGGGATATGTGAGCATAAGTTGAAATCCCACTCCGTACACAATTTCAACAACGTTATTAACTATCAAAAATGAGATTTACAGCTTTACGCTAATAACTTTGCTGTTTAAAGAAAGGTTTTCAAGATTACTGAACACAAAATGCGCAACAAAAATCTATTCATTCATTTTGATTGGTGTCGTGGTCACCTCTTTATTGATTTCTATATTTATACGCTATATTAAACGCTCGACATTGATGGCTTGATAAGCGTAACAAACGTGGAAGAATAACAAAGCTTCTTGGCTAGTAGACGGAATCCTTGTAACGGCGCCACTGTTCTCAAAGATTGGCGAGGCCGCCTGATTTTTTGTCAGAGTTATCTTCCCAACCGCTGCATATAGTGTACATCTACCCAAGTGTATGTTTGCACCTATCCACCGAAGCGGGAACCCAGATATAACCCTGTGTACTCGATGCTTGCTGTGTTAGTTTAGATGCTCAAGTGAACATATTTCAGGATGTGCTACGGGAGGTGACAGTCAGGATTATCATCATCATTACTCAAATCCTCAGGTTTATTAGCATTACAAAAATTTATTCAGTGTTTTTTTCTAAACAGGATTGAAGTTGCATAGAATTATCCACGCCACTGTCGGTTGCATACAAGTTTACATTTTTTGTTTATGTGCACATTCTCTAGAAAATAAATACCTTATTTATATTTTAAAATTTTGTAGTGTCCGAATTCGATACATCTCGCGCCATTAATCCTAACTCACTGCCTATTCCTCTAATGCGACCAACACCATGTTCAATTTCGGAAACACACAATCGTTTGGCCGAGTCGTCATTTTTAGGTTTGTATATATATATATATATATATAGTAGATAAACAAGCTGTCAAAATCAATACAGTGTTACTGCTAAATTGTACTACATTTATCAACCATTATTTTAACAGTATAAGTAAAATTTATAAAAAATTGTTTTATGCCAATATTATTATACAATTCTAGGTTGGGTCAAAAGTAAAAATAGTGACATTTTTAAAAAATTGAAAAAACAAGTAACCAAAAATTAATTTTATTGTAAAATTTGTATACATATATAAAATTGATGAAAGATTACACTTGGTACCGATAAATAGATACATGATGTAGAAGATTGAGCGAGTTAATAGTGTTTTTGAAAAATCACAAAAACTGTAATTGTGCTACTAGTATTATTATTATTATGGTGTATTAATGGAACAAATATACACATGATTGATTATTGGCATCTATGTGTTTTATAGGAATCTATCTTTAAACAGTTGAACGCTATGTCACTAGTGTAACAATTCATCAAAGTTTGCATGGCAAGGTTGCACAAATGTCCATCCTGACTCTTATTGAACTCGTCGAGACCGTACCCCAAATGGGATTCAAACCCGTTGTAGCCGACCTTATTTATCCAAACAGGATTATACGGGTTATTTGTCAACTTTTATTTGTTGTAGGCTTGTCTTTATAAACGATTTTAAACTATCTTCACTTTGATTTTAGAAAAATCACTGACGAATGACTTGCTGGCTGAACATGCTCTCCGCCTCGCCATGCGTGCCAAAGTAGCCGCAGCGACAGCTGCGAATACATCAATCGATTGCAAAGATGGTGTACCGACTTCTTTTCCAAACTCACTTGACCAAAGTTTATCATCGGGTAGAAACAATGAACGATGTGTTTATTCGCCTCTATCTCCTACTCCCATCAAAGTACGTCTATTTTATTGTGTCTATTTCAATAACATTGATTTTTGCTACATTTGTGTGTGTGTAAATTATAAGTAACAATTTTTATCAACATTAGACGGATACAGGTCGGCATTCTCCTTGTAAGACCACAAGTGGTGGCTCGTCTACCGATTCTCTATATCCGTCGTTACCCATTTTGTTTGGTCCACAACGAGACTCAACTTCTTCACCAACGACACTTGTAAAACCGGAGTCTGATGGCCAAGTTGCCTCTTTCATTAACAGTGCTGCCAAGAAGCGCTATCTGGACGAATTAGGTCCTCGCGAGCGATCTGATTCGATGCGCACACTGACGAGTAGTGAAGCGTCCCAGTTTTACGGCGTTCTTCATCATATGCGCCAACATGCCAACAATTTGAGAACGAATTTGCATTCCGATTTGTTGACTCGTGACTTGGCCCAATCCAATTCTAATGTATTCGCCCGTCCGCAGTCGTCCGAAGCGAGTGTGCCATTTGATGGAACGCGACTGGAACATGAAGTGTCGGAAAGTCATCAAGTAAGTGTACCGGAGTAGTCTAGCGTTCGAGTCGAACCTGGGTGGGCATGGGTTCTATTCCCACTAGCGGCACTAAATACGGGCCTACATTCGACTTTGGTCAAATGTCTACTGCTGACAAATGTTTTCTCGAAAACATTTAAAGCAGTAAAAAATAGGTGTGCATAGTGGATTGGGCTGGCGTGTTGCAACTCGGTCGACAGGACCTTGACTTTGCTACCGGGTGCACTAAAATTTGTATACGAGGTAGAACACTTTGGCAATAAATTTTTAAAAATGTCGATAAGTCATTTTTTTAACAATTGTTCAAAATTACAAAAATGAAATTAGCAGTTTTCTAAAAAGAACATTTCAATCGGGTATTTTGACTAGATGAGATTGGTGTAGAACTAAATGCACCACCAAGAATTAAAGCCGCTCATCCCATTAATCCTGAGGCAGAATTTTTAACCATGGGCCATTCTCAATTAAGTGATTATAAATTAGGGAAAGTTGAACGTTTTGTAATTTTTATTAGAACTAGTTTGGATTTGGATTATTATTTTTGATGCATACAAAGAACCCTAATATATATATATATATATATATATATATATATATATATATATAGGTATATAGGTATATATAATTGTACGCTTATTATAGCATTTTTTACCTATGCTCATTTTGGCTTTTGGGTCTTTTAAACAAAACCGTTCTAACATTTAGCCCAAGTTTGAGTTTATTAACTTTGCATTATTTATTGCGAAGGATTTTGGATTCAGTGTGAAGTAATTTATCTGTCCACTGTTTTATTGAATAAGATCAAATATATTTCATTAAATCAGCTTACATTTTATCATTAAGATGCTTATTTATACTATTTGAGTTGCTTTGGACGTAATTTATTTCATTGTATAATATGTACGCAAGCATCTACACAGAAAGATAAAATGTAATTAAATTTTTTTTTGGATCATAAATTTAGTTTCTTATCACTTTAATTAGATAGTAGCAAATGTTCATTTTGAATTATTTAACAAAATTATAACGAACTTGACATACTATATTTTATTGTATTACGCTAGAATACCTACTATGACCAATTGCCCGAAAATAAGTTTGGTCTTACTTCGTCCATCTTTCTAAAAGAGTCACTCGACGATGCTTGTTTGTTGTCCAACTTGAAGCGTGCTCAAATGCTTCAGGATAGTGCACCGTACGATCACTTGTCCCTGCTCGAAGCACGCTATCGCCGACGGGGCTATACCGAATCTCAAATTAATTTGCGTCCGTCTCTGTCCCCAAACGTTTCCAAAACGACGTTTCCAGTGTCAATGTGTTCTGCACTCGAAGCATCCAACAATCGTCTTTCTTCCGGTCAATTCGAATCATCTTTGAGTGATAATAAAGATGCAAGCACTACATTTACCACTGCCAAATATATTGACGATTTGATTTATTGTCATTTGAATCGGGTAAATTTTGTAATACATTTTTATGTATTATTATTCATTTATGCATGCGTTGGTAATAGTTGATGTTGTAGTCACCTCTTTGCATATTGAACAATTGATTCCAAAAGCTTGATAAATAACAGAGAATGACGAAGTTCAAAATTTTTAGGTACAGTCATGAGACAATCTTCTTGTCTCGTTCTCTTTATGACGAAAGGGTTTTGAAATGAATGGATGAATGAATCTAATTCAATTTCAATTCAATTTGGTTGGTGACGTGGTCACCTCTTCATTATTTCCCATATTTATACGACATAGCAAACGATCGATTTCGATGGCTTGACAAGCGTAGACAAACGTGGAAGAATAACTAAGTTTCTTGGCTGGTAGACGGCATCCTTGTGACGTCGCCACTGTTCGCAAAGATTAACGAGGCCGCCTGATTTTTTGTCAGGGTTGTCTCCCTTAGCCCAAAGGCTACATATGGTATACGTATACCTTTAGATACCTTTTAAGTATCCTGGGTGTATGTTCGCACCCACCTGCCGTAGTGGAAGCCCAGTTATACCGCTGTGCACTCGGACCCTGCTGTTATTAGTCTAGATGCCTAGAGGCACCTAGTCCAGGATACACCACGTGGAGGACGAACAGTCAGGGATATCACCATCATTGGAAATTGAGACTTTATAAGCATTACTCAATCCTCAGGATCATTAGCAACCCAAGCGTGCTGATCCGACCCGGGATCGAACCGGAGACCTTGTGCGTGTAAGGCACATGTGATAACCACTACAGTAATAAGATTCAACTGTCCACTGTAAAAAGGTGTGCGCATCTTCTACTTAACTCAGTTACTAGAATCGTAATTGAATGACATCCTCATGCTTCTACTTTAGCAATATTTATTTTTAGCGCCATGCTGCTAACTTTGCATTTTATTCTTCTCTCTTTCTCAACTAGACGTGGGACCAGCTGCGGTTATCTATATTTTGAAAGTGACATGGAGTACATACATTAATTATAAAAAATATATACAATGCATTCAATTTTAAAATTTATATAAGTGTTAACTTTAAAATATTACTTTTTTACTGTGCAAATGTGTATTAAATTTAGAATACTTCATATCATTTTCAATTCATAATAATTGTTTTAAAAAACCGTCAGAAAATGACTAATGTTATTTTTCGGACTATTTTCTTTAAAGGTTTTAATTATTTAATGTTTACTAAACTAATTTGTTTGTCAATTTATAAAAATCCACATATCGACATCATAATTATATACGAGCTGGGATAATGTACGACTTTTAAATAAAAATAAAATGTATGACCAAAACTTTCATTGGGATGTCAATGATTTTGAAGATTTGAGTAATGTTTGTGAAATCTATTTCCAATGTTCTTGATTCCATATACCTCCATGTGGTACATTCCTAAACCCAGATCAACACGGATCAGGAATTGAGTGCACAGAGGTATAATCAGACATCCACCTTATGTGGATAAGTGGCAACATAGATTTGAGGTAATGACAAGTTATTCCAAGGTATATGTAAAATCACGGAATATATTAACTTTTTTATCTTCGGTTGATTAATATTAATTAATATTAAAAATTGAAAATAATTTAAAGTACTCCAGAAATATTCAAACTGCAACATATTTTAAAGACAACATCTATATAAACTTAATTACTAAATGTAATTTAAGTACTTTTTATAATAATTAATACGTTAATAATGATAATTTTTATATATTCATTGATACTCTAAATTTATATTTATTTAACGTTGTAATTACTTCAATAAAAATAAATGTATTTTAATTATTTGCTTTAATGCATAATCATTATAATTGCTATCATGTTCACTAACTTGCACTTTTCCTTAGAGTAATTAAGTAGGATTTTAAAAATTAAATTAGAAATCAATTCAAATATATATATATATATACAGCCATCACAACAATTACCTCAAACAAGTGATTATTTAACTGGTGCAAGATCGAAAATGGAGTAAAATGATTAACATGATTTAAGGATGCTAATGATCCTGAGGATTTGAGTAATGCTTATAAATTCTCAATTTCCAATGATGGTGATATTCCTGACTGTTAGTCCTCCACGTGGTACATCCTGGACTAGGTGCCCCTAGGCACCTAGACTAATAACAGCAGGGTCCGAGCGCACAGCGGTATAACTGGGCTTCCGCCACGGCGGTTGGGTGCGAACATACACTCAGGATACCTAAAAGGTATCTAAAGGTATACGTATACCATATGTAGCCCTTGGGCCAAGGGAGATAACTCCTGACAAAAAATCAGGCGGCCTCGTCAATCTTTGCGAACAGTGGCGACGTCACAAGGATGCCGTCTACTAGCCAAGAAACTTTGTTATTCTTCCACGTTTGTCTACGCTTGTCAAGCCATCGAAATCGATAGTTCTACATGTCATATAAATATGGGGAATAATGAAGAGGTGACCACGTCACCAACCAAAATTAAAATTAATTAATTAATTAAATTATTAATAAAAATAGATCACATTCAATTTTTTCAGTTGCTAAGTCATTAAAGACATTACAAGTTTCAAAAATTCAATAATCTATGTGATCGTCTTTTTTGAACAACCTGATCGAGGCGTTTTCGAATGCTTTCAATAAGAGTGTTAATATATTCTTGTTTCATCTCATGTTGAACAGCAAACCAAATGTGTTCACATAGATCCTCAATTTCAGTATGCTTATTGATGTTGCGCTTCAGCATACTGAAAAAAATTCAGTAACATTGATGTCCGGGCTTTTAGTTTATAAGTGATCTAAATGTAAATAGAAAACATACCAGATATAATTCTCCATTTTATGGGTGGATTGTACTTAATACCTTACCAACACATCACTTGTCAAGGATAAGCATTCTTTTTAACAACCGAGTGTACATGTTTTTGAAAACTCGACCCACACATTTTATTTTTGAAGCCAAATGGTTCGTTCCGAATCATTGTTTCATCACCAATAACAGAGGTCTTTCACTTCATAGTTTGCAATGGGCTAATTATTCATCCTTTTGTTTTCAGTAATAAATCTTTTAACTTTTGCCGATTAAAGTGTTAAACCAAATTCTGTTGCCCCATTTCTAATCGTAGAATAAGTAAAATCGTTTATTTCTTTTTCTTTTTGAAATAGGTTTATTATAATTTCTTAAATTTTATAACGATATTTTAATTATCTGTTGTAGTTGTTACACGTTTTCTTCCAACACTACCATAATTTCTCGGTTTTTGATTATTAATAATCCGATAAATTGTTGAAAGGTTAACTATATACATTCGCCAATTCTTTTGGTGAAAATCCTTTATTTTTTATTTTTAATGACACAATATTCATTTTCGGTAAGATGAAAACATTTTTATCACTCTGTCCATTTCACAAACAATGCAATCAGAAAGCAAAATTAGCGGATGAGCGGAATCTCAAGGTTAAGCGTAAATAATAGATTATTCGATTTGTTTTATAATTTTTATTTAAAATATATATTTCTTATTTTTATTTACATAGATTAGAATAATTAAATGTTTATTTTGATAATTACTATGACATCACAATCAGGGCAGATTTGAATGTGCGTTTAACATCAATTTTAAGGATTAGTTATTGTTCATTTTTAATGAAACTCAGCACACAAAATAATAATAGGCTTATTATTATATAAATTATGTAACTTTAACTTATTAATCACATTTATATAAAAGTAGCTTTTAAAATATGCCATTTTGGCCGACTCAGCCTTTTTAAATAAATATTTCTAAGTATATATAAATGAACTTTTAAGTACTTGACATTATTTTTAATTCTCAATATTTATTTTTACGAGAAACCAATCGTACAATTGGACATAAATTAATTTAGATTTAATACTCTTATAATTTTTTGCGTTAATTTTTGAAATGGCTGTATATATATGACAATGTTAACGTAATATTACATTTTGTTAAAATAGTGTGCATTCTTCTAATAAAAATTCAAGGTTTTCTTTTTTAAGCAAATTATTGCGTAACTTAACACTACTTTTTTAAGCTGGAACATGATTAACAATAATCCAGTTATTTACTGGTTAAAAAACCGCAAAAAATGCTTTTTTTATTTACTGATAGTTTAACCGTGTTTGTACTACAAAAACGCTAGATGTATGTTTTATAAAAAATTGATTTTTGGCACTTTGTTCTCTACCAAATATAAATAAAGATTGCTATTTAGGATACCGAACTGGATTACTATGTATAGTTAACTTTGAGCGATTAAAAAGTCTATAGGTAACTTAGATTGTATTGGTTTTGTACAAAGTATAAAATTATCATTATATAGAGAATTATGTAAATTAATTTTAGTACTATTACTATTGTTTTTAAACATATTTTTAAGCTAAAGTGCAATTTACTTAAGCCTAAGTCACAATTGTTTATATAACAATGTTGTATGTTACATTCTTTGCAAATCTGATTCAAATGTATACGGGCAAAAATAGAAATAGTTGTAGTTTTGAAAATTGTCTTTTAATGGTATTAACATCAATATTTTTTATTTTGTCTTTTGTATAATTAAGCATGCGTGTATCTAAATTAAGAAATTATCTGTGTTAACAAATTTTGTTTAAACCAAGATTATATAAGTCTACCAAGCACCTAAATCAACTGGTTACGATAGACGATCACATTATTTATTATTTTATGATGAATTATTTAATAATAAAAAACAGATATTTTTCATTCGTTTCATTTGGTTAGTGATATAGTTATCTCTTCATTATTTCTGTGTACGGTAAATTAAACGATCGGGATGCTAGTAATCCTGAGGATTTGGGTAGTGCTTATAAAGTCTCAATTTCCAATCATGGTGATATTCCTGACTGTTCATCCCCCATATGGTGCATCCTGGACTAGGTGCCCATAGACATCTTGACTAATAACGGTAGGGTCCGAGTGCGCATTGGTATAACTGGGCTTCCGCTATAGCTGGCGGGTTGGAGCATACACCCATCGTGATCGATCGTTTAACAACCCGTCGCCTACCAATTGAATGAATTTGTCTGTCAAGTGTGTGATTGAGGACTATCCTTTATTTGGTTCGATTGTTTTATCACAGACATACATCATCAGACAAACGCAATAGCCATTCCATTCAAAAAGCGGGATCGGAACAATTCGCTTTCGCCAACATCTCCCAATCTAACTGACAGTCCAAATGAGAAAGCAAAAGCTGTCGTTGACAAGGATTCCATTAGTTTATCCAATTCATCGGTAATCCCATCAACCGATAATACGATTGAATCGATGGAACCAATCGATTCTACCAATTCCGACTTATTCCATTCAGCCATTGTCAATGGTGCTATCGACATTTTGCCAGAAGAAGAAGACAAATCTTGCACAAAGATTGATGGAGAATCAACGTGCGATATTGCAAACTCCCCGGTATCGAGCGCGTCCGATCATACGACGGTCCAAGGTGCTGATTATGACAACAGTCAAGTCACACAATGTACCAATGTGGACGAATCCATAGTCAATCATTCTCCTTCTTACGTTAGCGATGTTGAATCGCCCGGTGAATTGCAAATTGATTTGGCTGTACGTTTGTGTTTTTGTTCTGTGTTGTTTCGAGATTGTGAACAGTGCATTTTGTGGGATTTATTATATAGCTCTTGGGTTAACGGTTATTTATTTTGGGGGTGTATATCGTATTGAATTCGATTAAACTGGACACGGATTTATTTGATGCAATAATTTTAAAATGGTAGGATGGCATATTGACTACCGCTTTGGATCTACGTGGAGATCTATAGGCCTGGACAACCTCACAATCTTGAGATCATATATATATATATATATGTGTGTGTGTGTATGTGAAACCAAAATATCCGATTGGAAGTGTGGGTTTACAAAATTTGAATTGATAGTTTATTATAGTATTATTTCCAAATCATTTCGTTCTGGAGAGCTTTGAACGATATTGTTCCATACATTTATTAGCTTTAACGATTGTGCATAAAGATTGAAATTCGATTTAAATTTTCTTCAACCTTGCCATTGGAATCATGAAATAGCATCTTGTTGTTTTTTTAGCAATAATATTTTTTACTGAGGCAAAGTTACTAATCTTGCACCTAGACCCTCCTCCTTTCTCAACCGGACTTGGGACTGACTGCGGTGGATTATAAATGTAATAATAATAATAATAATAGTATTTTGATACTTTTTTATTATTGGATTGAAATTTTCATTAATTTTTTTCATTGATTATTCTAAATAATCTGCATTAGTTTTTTTAAATCATGGGGTTTTTTTCTTATTGCAACCCGTAAGGCTTTTAATATTTTATATTTCCTTTTAAGTTTACAAACGGTGAATAACTTACATTTTAAGGTTATATATATATGAAGTGATTATTATATTTTATTGATAGTATCTTGTGTTGTGTGGTAAAACCGATTTCATGTTCTAAATTGTTTTGTTTTAGACGTCTGACTGTTCGCCTACGATCGTCAATGCTAGTTCGTTCAATGATAAGTCAAGTTTTTTGACTTTCAATTCGGCCTCCGATGCGTCTGCATTGAAGCAATTGAAAGACTCAACCAGATCAGACGACAAGCAACCGGTAACAAGTGTGCCAAGCGTTATTGACAAAAGCAAATTGCTTTCCAATTCCTTATCGACGACGCATTTAAATTGTTTGAAGACAGACAATCACAGTTCTCCTTCATGTACATGCATCGACAGTAATAGTGCTGATGGAACATCAGTTGCCGCCGCCGCTGCTGCTGCTGCCAGTTTAGGTATTAACTATTTGTCTGCCGCTTCGATTTCCAACGCCTCGACAATAATTACAAGTTCGGTTTGATTTTCTTTTTTTCAATTTAGTTTATTGCTTGTTCACTTGTACTCGGTTTTATTTTTTACCTTATTAATTCATGAATGTGTGTTATTTTTTATTTCTTTCAAGCTTTGTGTGTTTTTTATTATTTACCATTATAACTGTCACATATATGATGTACATTTTATCAAAGTGCTAACTTGAGGGTTGAATGTGGTGAGTGTACATTTTTGTTGCGTGTGATCTTTAAAACATTTGTTAATTGATTGCACATATACACACAAATAATGTAGAACAAGTGAGTTTCTACTGCGCAATTCTGTGACTATAGCTTTTGTGTCCTATTGATTAGGACGAGCGTTCCGGTTTAATTAAATAAATATCTTTTGTTTGATAATCCTAAGCGCACTTTTTTGTTTTGTTTGCACTTTTTTCCTTCTCTCCTATCATCACACAATTATTACTATTATTGTTTTTTTGTATTTCCAATGAACTGTGTTATTACATTTCTCAATCGTGCATGCACCCAGTGCAATCTTTGCTATTATGTGAAAAATTGTATCACGTGCGTGTTCTAGTCTAGTTGTGTACATGCTTGTATATTTGCTTACGTGGAACATGGACGATAATGATGAATTACTATCCCCCCTCCTCCGATAACGTTTATCTTATCCGAACAAACAACTCAATTTGCAATCGATTGATTTACACTTTACTTGTTAAATCGAAGATTCAAAAAACTGGTGTTTGGAAGTGCATTCCCCTAATTCGGACATGAACGTTAAACTAATTGTCTTGTCGCAAAAAAGCATTTTTTACAGGATTTGATGATTCAAGCTATTGCATATATCATTGTTTTATACATGTGAAATGTGCGTCTTAAAGTTGCACTTGGCGTGTGCCAAAGTGTTGTGTTTAGATTTCTTAATGAACTTTTTGTACTATTGATTTGTTCATAATATTTTTACAATACGTTTTTATGAACCTCGTGTTTTGACAAATTATTTAGTTTATTTGTTTTTTATGGATTTAGATTTCCGACAACTCAACTGATATTTACATATACATATATACAGGTTTTGTATTGTACAGCTTAAAATTAATTATTTTTTCCTAATCAAATGTACATTTTTAATAAATTGTTAAAAATTTGAATGTTTATTATTTTTTTAAACGAAACAAGGATTTAGGTGTTTCCTATTTCCCGATTTGTAGTATTAGAATTGCAATGATGATAATTCAGTCAAATGTTCATATTTAAATGCAATCTCTAGTTACGGTAATACCCCTGATTTTCACATATATTGTAGCAGGACGCTGGTGCACGTCGGTGTATCTTGTCCTTCGTTTTGTTGGATGGATGTAAGTGTACACTGAAGATATTAGTCATTTAGCAGAGTCAGATAATTTTCTAGTTTTTGTGCACTAATAGGAAAATCTTGGGATATTTTACGATGTTTCAACTGATATAGAGATTACTGCTACCAAACTGAGTTATAATTATTCAGTTTTATATGGTTACTTGTGTGATTTAATACTTGCCGATTATTTGGATTAATTCTCATACCACAATTTGTGGATAATAACTTGCTGATAAATATGTTTTGGAAAATTGATTAGGACTCTTACGGTTTGTGAGTTCAGACAATAATGTCGAATGTGATTTTAGTAGTTGTACAAAGTGTACTGATGCTTCTCTAACTAACAGGTATTTGCCAATCTCTATTTTGTAGTTAGGATTACTGAGGGCATGGTGTCGATCTTCAGGTCACCGCCGCCCTTTGTCCAACTTTGCGTTATGATGCCAAATGTCTTTTTAGTAAGCCCCCAAAGGACCAAACTTGAATGCATATGGAACTTTCTATCGAAACCGGATTTTGGTTTGCTGCAAATAGACAATGTTGTTCTTTATTTGAGATGCCAGATAATCGGACTTTTTAACCGATTGCACAACGCAGATTAACCAATTTTTTTCAGCGTTGTTATTGCAAACGGTAATTTCTAACTCTTGCTACAAAATACCGATGTTTTTCTCACCCTCATTATAGACCTTTCTGAATTTTGAGACCGACTTTTTTGCGAAACTTATATTGATTGTGCCTAAGGACATCAAAAATTAGTGGACAGGCATTTTGGGATTTGATTCGATTAAATGGGTAAGTACCAAATTATTTATAATCTTTTGCTTCAAAACTGATTTATTGCTATACCACAAATTGGGGCTAACAACTGAAACTGATTAGTAAGATTTTTTTGGAAACTTGTTAATGTAGGTGTTGATTGTGAATAGGAAGTAATTTGAGGGCAAAAATACCTGTTATATGTTAGATCAGTGAATGATCGAAGTCATTCTCAAATGTTCAGAAATCCATAATTAAATCATCGTTTGCTATTTAGAGCATGACTGATTTGAGATAATTATGCAACATTCAAGGAAATGCTTCCTGGGCTCGGGATTACCATATTACACCTAGCTATGTTATGACAATTTTATTCAAAAGTTGATGCATTATAATTAACGTCTGTACTTTACCATTAAAATGTTCTCCAATAACAATGATTTGAGATAGCAGTATAAATCCTCCAATTACATGTAGAAATTATTGATGCCCTATTTGCTATAATTAATGATGGAAGCGTACGCATTAATCAAAGCTTTATGTCTGGCCTGGGTATTATACTCTTCTGGTCACTTACAACATTGACAATTAATGGGGCAAAATGTTACTATATGATGTGCCGGTTTTTATGCATAATTTGATAGATAAAACACTAGAAGAATACTGTAGAAATACTAAACAATCCTATCTTATTTATTTCGAGACAGCAGCGTTAATTTCGTAACGGTTTAGCTTTAGGTGAATATGTCTGGAATGAAACAGTGACTGCAATTTCCATGTTACTCTTACAAATTGAACTTGATGGGGGAGAAAAGATTTTCCTTAAATAACGATTCTCATTGGTAAATCAACGTGACTTTATGTCAGGCTCAGAATTATCGGTTAACAGTGGAATGACTTTGTTTATTCTCCCATACAATCTTGTCAACTTTAGTCTTTCCCCAGTTGTACAAATGTGATTAACTACTCTTAAGGACTTAGTAACTGATTCTACCTCATACTATATTACAACAAAGTTTCGTATTGGTACACAGAGTATTGTTATTATTATTACAAAGCCCTTTTGCTTTAAAAATAAGATAACAATTACAGCAAAAAATGAAAACAAAACCCCAAAATTCAAAAAGAACATGAGACAACATTTTTGCATGTATTTGAACATTTTGGTAAACTTTTTGTTTGATCCCATAAAACATTCATTTTAATTAGATCTTCCCGAATAGTTCTTAGCCAAGTTTTCTGTGGTCTACCAACCTCCATTTTACCATTTTCGATTACCCATTCCAAAACCATTCTTGCTGGTAAACGTAGAATTTGACCAAGTAATTTTCTTCGTCTAATTGTAATGATGTTATGTAGTGAACGAGAGTCAATTCTTCTCATGATCTCATTATTTGAAATGTGATCGCACCAGGTAATTTTTAAAATACTTCTAAAACTCTAGTGATGAAAAACATCTTATTAATATTGTCTGTTCGCTTCCACGTTTCACTCCCATATATTACCGTAGGAATGATTATTAATGCATACAAACGAAGTTTTATCTTGAGGCGGACAGAAGAACATGACCCTATTGATTTGAGTCTATGAAAGACTTATATTGCCTTTCCAAGTCTGGCTTTAACATTAATTTCGGTTTTTCCGTTTTTACCAATGATGCTTCCCAGATATGCAAAGGAATCAACAGTATCAATATTTTGTCCACTAATTTTTATGGGCAAATTAATGTTTGACTTAGTGCACAGCATTTTTGTTTTTGAACAATTAATGTGTAAGGCAATACGAGAACTGACATCACTGAAACGTGTTGTCATATTTTGCATTACTTCTGGAGTTTCACTGAGTAGACCAATATCATCTGCTAAATCCAAATTTGTTAATTTGCCATGGTTCCATTTGATATTATAAAACAAATTATTTATGGACCGAGTCATAATTAAATCAATTATCAGAAGAAACAAAAACGGTGACAAAATACATCCTTGACGTACTCCCGTGACAATTTCGAACATAGCAGTATGACCACTTTTTGTTAGAACACAACAACCTGAATTTTGGTACAACGAACGCAATATATTTATATATTTCAATGGTATTCCGTAAAACTTAACGATTGTCTATACAAATATTCTCGATGAACACTGTCAAAAGCTTTCATAAAATCAATAAACTCGATTGTAAGTGATTGCTGAAATTCTTGATATTGCTCAATGTTACGGAGGGTCAGTATTTGTTCAATACAGCTTCTTCTTTTCCGAAAACCTTTTTGTTGTTCACGAAGGTGTTTATCTGCCGCATTTTTTAAACGATTTAAAATTACTTTGCAAAACACCTTACCAGGAATAGACGATAAGGTTATTCCACGCCAATTATTTTGGGAAGAGTAACAATTATTCCTTGCCGCCAATCATTTGCAACTTGTTCATTATGCCATATAACATTAAATAAATGAGCAAGCTCACTTGCTACAACATCATCTCCATGTTTGAGCATCTCTGCAGTTATGTCGTCAAGTCCTCCTGCTTTATTGTTTTTCAACCTTTGAATTGCATAAATCACTTCAGTTACAGAAATGACATCAATACATATTTCATTGTCAAAATCTATGAGGATATTTGGTATAGGCTTATTAAGTACTTCCTTAAAATGCTTTACTCATCTAGATGATTGCTCATCATCTGTTAAAAATAAACGACCATCTTTTCCTTTAATTGAAATATCGGGGTCTTTCCTAACTCTGACAGTTGTTTTACAATTTTATGCAAAGTCTTGGAATCATTTTTTGCTGCTGCCTTATCTGGAATCTAATTGATCTCAGAAAAAATAAAAAATAAAAAGAGATCAATCTAACAATCCTGTTATTTGGAAATTATTTGATGACAAGTATAGAACTTTAGATAAATAGGTTAAAAAGAAGTTACAACAAAGATAAAAATGATTGGTTAGAAAATAGATGCAAAGAGACTGATAAAATCCATTGTTCCTTTGTAGAGCCATATCTTCTACTCAGTGCATTTGTTGCACAGTCTGTAATTGCTTTTTGAAATAATTTCGATTGATCATCAGACCTTCCTACTCTTTCAGATTTTGAAATCTACTTTTTAGGAATCGTAAAATTGATTCGAAATATTTGGCTGCCTCAGCTTCTCACACGAAAATGGATGCAAATTTTTGTGGTTTCTATTGTCCTTAATTTTAAACTAAATTTTCAAACAACACAATTGTGATCAGAACCAACATCTGCACCGCGATATACGCGTACATCTTGCAACGATTATCGCTATTTTGTGCTAATACCAATGTAATCAATCTCGTTTGTTGTTTTTCCGTCGGGAGAAACCCATGTTACTTTGTGTATATTGTTGTGAGAAAAAAATGTGTTGCCAACACTCATTCCACAATGACTATTGAGCGTCAACAATCCATAGCCATTATCAGTTATGCTATCAGCATAGCCGTGTGAAGTACCTAGATCTGTTTTTGTTTAATTTTGCATTGAAATCACCGGTCAATATTTTGATATCTCTTCTTGGCATATCACCCAACAAACATTTTAATTGATTATAGGAGACATCTTTTTGGTTCTCCTGAGTAGCCTTAGTAGGGGCATAGACTTGTACAGTTGTTACTTTTGCAAATCTGGTGTTGAATATGGCTGAAATGATACGGTCTCTCACGGGCTTCCATCCAATTATAACTTTAGCAGAATTTTTACTTAACATAATACCAACTCCATGAATATGGTTATCTTCATGTCCAAGATATATAATTGATATATCTACACTTTTAAGAGGGCCTTAACCTTTCCATCGCATTTTATTAATATCCAAAATATTTAAGTTCTACTTTTTTCATTTCTCGAAGGACTTGTTCTAACTGTCCACTACGAAAAAGTGTGTGCATATTCCATGTTCCAACACTGGTTAAGTTTTTGACATTGAAGATTCTGTAAATCAAAGATTGAGCTTATTTTCGGTTTTTATTTAACGCTGTCATCTGTATAACCCTGTTATCCTGGTACGAGCGATCACTTTTTTGCCGCTGTTTACCGAAATGGTGTCTTTTTATTGTTTCAGTAGCAGTATAAATTTTTTAAAGACCAGGTTGTTAACCTTGCGCTCAAACCCTCCTTTTTTATCCAGAATCGGAACTGACTAGATTGAATTATTCTTGGTCCAAACTAGTATAAGGACTTAAAGTGTGATATTTTTAGAAACAAGTGAATGAATATAATATACAAATACCTTGGATGTATGCTAGCATCTGTTTATTAAATCAGTATCCCGGTTATACTGCTGTGTTATGGGTCCATGTTCTGTAATCGTGAGAGAAAGCACACCAAATAAAAATGAAAGAACTTTAAATTAATAAATTAGCAAACTAATATTGTATCAAAAAAGAATGAAACTATCGGAAAATTTGGCATTTATAAATATAAATCTTACGGGGGCTATTAGTAAGCACAATTGTCTTTAATATTTTAGATATTTTGTCTTAAAAATTAGCGTCACACAAGCTCTGCTTAGATAATAGTTAACAGTTATTATTACAAAATGTTCAATTAATTAGTTAGTGATAACCTCCATTGTTTACACACTTGCAGAATACATTAAACAACGGCTTTTTTATGCATATGCAAAAATCCATTTTGTGTTTAACAAGCGTACATAAATAACAAACTTTCTTGTAAACAAACGGTACCCTTGTGATGGTGCTACTGCTTACAAAGATTAATAATACCGTGTTAATTTTTTGTTATGGTTGTTTCCCTTAACCAAATAGCTATATATAATATATGCATACTCTAATATACCTCTTACTTAGAGTATGTGTATAATTTAATCTGTTGGTTAAAACAAGGCCTAGTTATACCGTTGTGCATTTAGTCTATGCTCAGTGTTAATCTGAGTCCAGAATGCATCACATAAAAATGCGGAACCATAAGTATTGCATTAAAATTAAAACTTTGTCTGGGTGGTCTAGCGGCACAGCACTCGACTTAGACCTGGTGGAGATAAGTTCCAATTCCACCACCGGACCAAATGCGAACCCACATTCGGCTTTGTTAAAATGTTTACTGCTGAAATAAATAAGTATTACTTAAATTATCAGGAAATGTAATTTTTAGGCTAAAATTTGGTTATTTAATTAAAAATAAAATTTATTTCTTATTAATAAATGCTTAGAGGATTTTGTTAAAATTTATGTTACTAACATACAGTCTTGCTAAATATTATGCTTAAAAATTAACTGATACAATTAAAAGGAGTAGGTATTTTAATAAATATTTCTACATTTTTATTATTAAGCGTTTACATTATTATTACAATCAAAATGTACTTATTTAGTTATTTTTAACAGTATAACAAATAAAAATAAAAGTAAATACTTGTGCTAATAATTCTATCATAATTATTTTCAAACTTGTTTAAAACAATGCCAACAATTCCATTTTTCTAAAATTAAACTTTAATATTAATTAAAAAATATCATTTTAAACAATTTACAAAAATATACTCAAATGTAAAAAATGCTACAAAAGCTTTTACAAATTAAAAACGTTTACCTATTGCTTAAAATCAATAAAGACTTTATTCAAACTAATCCTACTAAATTTATGTCACTTAATAAATAATATCACTAATTTCAGTTCAAATAATTTAGTAAAAGTAATAATCAATTCATTAAACATACATAGCATTTTTATCTAAGTAATGTCCAAGTTTAAACTTTTGACCTGGAGACTTAATTTTTAATAGTGAACTGTCTCACTTTCCAGCAATAATAACTATTAAACTATTTTTAAATAAAATAATGCAGTTAACAAATGTATTTAACTAAACCTGAACTTCAAAATTATAAAACAATTAATTTCAAAAATACTCGCAATGAAACATTTTTTTAATTTGATGTATCTGACGCAAAAATAATTATCACAATAATCATATTTTTTGCATGTAAAGCCATCATCTATATGTAAAGTTAAAAAAAGTAATAGTTTAAAATTACATAAATACATTTTATTTAACAAAAAATAAAAATTTTTAAATAAAAATAAAGGTATTTTTATCAATTGCAGCTATAATACAAAAATAATTCAAAATACAAATATCAAAGTTGTAAATTTTCATTTATACATTTTTCATTAATCAATATTTTCAAATCAATCTTTCTTTTTTTCAATTTTAAAATTTTATTTTCAAGTTTCATAATTTCCCATTTAATGTAAGTATAACAATCATCATTTTCCTTAAATTTAAAAACGTCAATTGTTTTATTACTACCTTCATTTTCTTCTTCCAACATTTCTTTTAATCCATTTTCAACAGTACTATTTTTTTTTTCAGGGCTGTTGTCAATTTGTTCTTGAACACCGCTTAACTTGTTATATTTATTATTATTATTATTATTATTATTACTATTATTATTATTACCATTATTATTATTATTGTTACCAATCAATTGAGTTACCTTGTAACTATTATTGTCATTTATTTTTAAATTAGGGTTTTCATTTATAAAAGAAAGCGAATTATTTGAAATATTGTTTTCCATATTAATCATTGGTTGAATAGCTGTATGATACATTTGTGAATATAATTCTTTATAATTTGACATAAAATTAAGTGCTGCATTCGCAAATACATTATTACAGAAATAATTTTCGTTATTATTTTGAATACAGATTTCGTTAACTTCATTTTTATTTTTATCATGTTCTGTTGTTTGTAACCGGTTAGATTCACATATATCTAAATTTTCTGACGATACAGATCGATCAAAATAGCTTAAATCATGAATACGTTCATCATTGTTAATTTGAGCATAATCATCAGTTGAATGACTTTCTTTATCTGGTGTAAACATATTTGAATTTAAAAAATTATCACTAATATTGACTTTATCAGTATCCAAATGCATATTAGTTTCATCAGCGTATGATTCCATAACATTATTGCTTTCTAAAAACGACCGGTATTCTTCTTCTTCTTTATCTGACGAATATGTTGATTTAATTTGATTTTTGAACTGACATATATCGTAAAACACTCTTTCTAAATAACCTCTACTTGTTTCCTTTTTAATCTTTAAATCATCTAAATTAAAATTTACTGTTTTACGATTGTATTGTTCTCCAAGTGACATTCTTTGCTTAGCTCTACTTTTAGTTCTTTTCCACCAATTTCTTAATTGTAAAGAATTTTTTGGATTATTTTCTGGAAATTGTGCTTGTAATTTTTTAGAAATGTGTTGCCACAATAAGGCTTTTCTGTATTTTGTCCCCGAATGACTGTTTGGTGATTCAATTATGTAAGGATAACGTTGTACTTCATTTAACAAAAATATTAATTCTTTATACGAATATCTTTCAGTTCGATTAGATGAATATGTACTTTTATTAGATACCGAACTGTCACAATACATTGCTATAATTACAAGACTCAATTTTGTTTCAACATAAATAACCTTTGAATATTATAGTAAAACACATTGCAAAATTTTACTTAGTATACTATAATTTAAATAAATTAACATTTTCTAATATATTTTTTATTTGTTTTTTATTAATTAAATGTTTTATTATTAAAAAAAAAAATATTTTTTTAACAATTTTTAATAGTTTTTAACAATAATTTTTTCTAATAATAAAACTTTAATTATGTGTTTAAATAAAATATTTTTAAAATATTTTTTGTGATTTTTTGTTAATTTTAATGTCTGCTTTACGTAATTATTATTTTATACCTAATTCAAATTAGAAAAATTTATTAAAAAAATTAAACTTTTTATTTTTTAGCATTTTACAAATATAATATTTTATTAATATTAACAATTATAATTAATACAATTTTAAATAAACAACATTCACACTTGTTTTTTAATTCTAATTTTTTTGTTTTATAATCTTTGGGTTGTTTGTCATCAGTATTATAATATGTGTAAGCAAATAATTTTTAGCTACATATTATTAATTTCTAATTACAATTCTTTATTTAAGACTGAATAAACATAGATTCGATTTTTTTTACCGGCTTTAAATGCATGTCCACATTTGATTTTGCTAAAATGTTTACTGTCAAAAAATGTTTTTCGTAAAACATTTATAATGGTTTAAAATTTTTTTTAAATAATGTAGTAAATATTAACTTGATTTTTTTACTAAATGTTTGCAAGCGTTACCATCAGTATATTGCTTATAGGAACAGTTTTAAATAACTGTTTATAAGTTTTTTTGAAATTAAATAATGCATTTTTAGTTGTTTAAAAGGGCAATTGTTAACCGTCATACAAAAAAAATTATAAAACTTTATTATCATAATTTGGACCTATGGAAATAGTTTCAGTGTAAATGTGTCCATTTTTAGTAGACCTGTCGATAAAATCACAACAGCCAATAGAAAATAAGCTTTTTATTATTTACTGTTGCCTTCTAATCCATTTAATCCAATTTACTATTACTTTATCTTATATTCATTCTCTAACTTCAATCTTTATATTACCTTTTGTTTTTTCTTATTTTGATAATGCTGATAACATTTGAACCGAGGATCAAAAGGAGTTTAGTGAACTGACTCCAGATTTTACTAAATGCAAGATGAGAGCGGTTTGAATGTGACAAGCGGCGTTGCTTGTCGTAGAAGGTTGCGTGGGTTGGGGATCTAGTCGTAGTCTCCTTCCAAATACCTTATCAAATGTTCAGAAATCCATAATTAAATCGTCGTTTGCTATTTAGAGCATGACTGATTTGAGATAATTATGCAACATTCAAGGAAATGCTTCCTGCTTGGGATTACCATATTACACCTAGCTATGTTATGACAATTTTATTCAAAAGTTGATGCATTATAATTAACGTCTGTACTTTACCATTAAAATGTTCTCCAATAACAATGATTTGAGATAGCAGTATAAATCCTCCAATTACATGTAGAAATTATTGATGCCCTATTTGCTATAATTAATGATGGAAGCGTACGCATTAATCAAAGCTTTATGTCTGGCCTGGGTATTATACTCTTCTGGTCACTTACAACATTGACAATTAATGGGGCAAAATGTTACTATATGATGTGCCAGTTTTTATGCATAATTTAATAGCTAAAACACTAGGAGAATACTGTAGAAATACTAAACAATCCTATCTTATTTATTTCGAAACAAGCAGCGTTAATTTCGTAACGGTTTAGCTTTAGGTGAATATGTCTAGAATGAAACAGTGACTGCAATTTCCATGTTACTCTTACAAATTGAACTTGATGAGGAAGAATAAATTTTCTTTTAATAACGACTCCCATTGGCAAATCAACGTGACTTTATGTCAGGCTCAGAATTATCGGTCAACAGTGGAATGACTTTGTTTATCCTCCCGTACAATCTTGTCAACTTTAGTCTTTCCCCAGTTGTACAAATGTGATTGACTACTCTTAAGGACTTAGTAGCTGATTCTACCTCATACTATATTACAACAAAGTTTCATATTGGTACCAGAGTATTGTTATTATTATTACAAAGCCCTTTTGCTTTAAAAATAAGAATAACAAAATAAGATAACAATTACAGCAAAAAATGGAAACAAAACCCCAAAATTCAAAAAGAACATGAGACAACATTTTTGCATGCATTTGAACATTTTGGTAAACTTTTTGTTTGATCCCATAAAACATTTATTTTAATTTTTACAACAAAGTAAACAGAATAAAGAGATGTTTATAATTTTATTTCAAACTAGTAAATATTAATAAACATTTTTGTAATAATTTGTTATATATATATATATATATATATATATTTACTAAATAATTATATATAAAATAATAAAAATAATAAATTTTTGTATAAAACATATAACTCCGCCTAGTTTGGATTAGAAATGATTCAATTTAGCCAGTCCCAAGCCAAGATAAAGGAGGAGGGTTTGGGCGCAAGGTTAGCAACCTGACCTGGTAACAAGTTTATACTGTTACAGAAATAATCAAAAAAATGCTATTTAGGCAAACAACGGCAAAAAAGTAATCGCACGTATCTAGATGACAAAGTTACACAGATGACAGGGTTGAGTGAAAGTCGAAAGAAAGCTTAATGTTCAATTTGCAGAATCTTTAATGCCAACGGGACTTTGTTGTTGTTGTGTTTTGCTGTAATTGTTATTTTATTATTAAAACAAAAGGCTTTCGCATAATATAATTTATAATAATATAATAAATTATAATAATATTGTTTATTAAAATTAATGTTAAACAATATGTAATGTTTTTACCACAATAAACAGATAATAATTGAACAACAGTAACAATACAAACTACTGTTTTATTTGTTAAATTAAAAACCAATGTATAAATTTTGTTACAAATATTGACTATTTTTTAAACGATTACGTAACTTAACGTACATTTTAATGTAATTTACCGTTACTAATGTAGTTTATTATTATAATTAATTTTTAAAACAATAATATTTTTTTATAAATTTTATTTTTTAAATAATAATAATTTATTTTATATAATTTTTAATGTATAAATATTTTGTTTTAATTGAGTAATAACACATTAGTTACTATACTTTAGAAAGGTTTTTAAGTAAAATTTATATTCGTTTGCTAAATGACTCCGTACTAAACATATGTCACAATTTCTTTTTCCCCAATTAATATGGGAATTATTACAAAATCTTTTACCGGTTGCAGAACACTATGAATTACGCTATTTGTTAGGTTCTGATTTGATTGATCAAACTCTTGAATTAAAATCCGAAGTACTATTTTATACATTTAAAAATTACATTAGATTTTACTTTTGCATAATTTTCTTAATGTTGACAGTAATAATTTTGTGAATAATAAATTACCAACTTTAAAATCTAGAAATATAAATAATGAATATATTTTTGTGTTAAACAATTACAAACCCAAATCACCATTAAAGTAAATTTTTAAATAATTAATTTTACAGTATATTAGATTAAATAATAATTTTCAAGAAACTAATTCGGCATTAAATAACGGTATTCACTTTTTGTATAACATTTTAAATGTAATTTTTTATGTATTTACTATCATTTTTTAACATAAATATACATTAATTAATAAAATCGATTTAGTTATATTATATAATGTAATATTTAAAAAAAATTAAATTAATTTTTTATTAAAAGGTTAAATTGTTTATTATATTACTTGTTAATTTGTTTTTAATTTTTTTACAATATTTTGCTTTATTTTTCTAAATTTTAAAGTTTATTTATAACAATTATTTATTTAAATTTATGATTAACTTTTACTTTTTTTAAACATTTATAAATTATGTATTTAAGTGAGAGTTTATTTTGTGCTGGAATGTTCGTTTTTTCCTTTTTATTATAATTGCTGTTATTTATGTTTTATAATAACACTTATATTCGAGTGTTATAAATTACGTTTATTCAAGCACCTACACTAATAATAATATCATATTTGACAAGAAACATTAATAATTTATAATAATTAAGGTATTTAATAATTATTGCTTATTTAAGTTATTTATTATTATTATATTATACAAAACCCTTTTGCTCTAAAAATAAGCATGGGGCAATAACACAACAACAACAACAACAATAAAGTCTTGTTGACATTGAAGATTGAGCCTTTTTTCGGCTTTTACTCAACCCTGTCATCTGTATAATTTTGTCATCTAGATACGTGCGATCATTTTTTGCAATTGTTTACCGGAATGGCGTCTTCTTGATTGTTTCTGTAGCAGTATAATTTTTTTACAGAGGCCAGGTTGCTAACCTTGTGCTCAAACCCTCTTCTTTTATCCAGGCTTGGGACTGGCTAGATTGAATCATTTCTGATCTAAACTAGGCGGAGTTGTTTGTAGCATAACTTATTCAAAATTTATTTTTTTATTATTTTAAAGCAATTTTACACGGTCGCTTGTTTGTTATATTTTCGATGTACATTTTTTAAAATTAAAAACCTTTATTTATATTTATATCGCCATTTATTAATCACAAACATTAACACTGTGCAATAAATGTTGTAACAATATCTATACAAAAAATTATTTTAAAAACCAGTTTTTAATCATAATATACAACACCATTTATTTTTAAAATAATTTATAATACTACCATTTATAAAAAAATTTAAAATTATATAATTAGTTAAAAAAGTTGATTATATTAACTAAAATACATAAATATTTAAAATAAAATTTACAAATTATATATATATATATATATGGTTTTTTATAACCTTTGCCAACGGCTCTTGATATCAGTTTATCAATCTACCGGTATAATCTAGTGAAATGCAATTTTTATAATATGAATAATTTTCTTTACAACTAATACATTATTTTACAGATTGTTAATCCAGTGTTTAGAAAATTAAAATTAATGACGTTTAAATTTAGGTTATTGAGGATGAAATGTGTAAAACTCTATGTTTTGTAGATTGAACATAGTAAATTGTAAATTATACAAAAAAATTAATTACTATTTTTGAAGTATACATCAAAATATTATATTTAAATGTTTAAAACGTTTTAAGATACTTTGTTGCAGTTATAACTAAAATAATTTGTTAATCATTTTAATTAACTTTTTATTATTTCATTTGTTGTTAGTATAAATCTATTTATATATCTCTAAATACTTGTTAGTATAATAAATATATGTGCCGGGATGGTCTAGCGGTATAGC
Source organism: Cardicola forsteri (assembly GCA_025895645.1). NCBI lineage: Eukaryota > Metazoa > Platyhelminthes > Trematoda > Strigeidida > Aporocotylidae > Cardicola > Cardicola forsteri. Next base: position 1,148,814 of record JAKXYG010001503.1, on the reverse strand, counting down.
GCTCCAATTTGGACCTAGGTGTGCATGGGTTCAAATTCCACTACTGGCACTAAAATGCAGACCCACGTTCGGCTTTGCTAAAATGCCCTCTGTTGAAAGATGTTTTCATTAAAACATTTAAAGTAGTAAACATTAATAAAACAAAACAAATATCTCGTAATTTTTAACTAAATCTACAATTCATATAATGCTTAAATGTTGAGTTTAAAATTTGCATTTTGTATTTGTATATTTTTATTAATTAAATTTTATAAACAAAATAAAAAGTCTGGTGTTAAAATAATTAAATTCTGAATAACGCATAAAACCAGCGTTTTTATTATAACAATTTTTAAAATTATCTTTAACATAATTAATTTTATAATACATATATATTTTATTATTTGAAAAATACTATGTAGTATATTTCAAACAATAATTTTTAATTTTGTTTTAAATTATTATCGATTGTAATATATATATATATATATATATATATTTATATTTATATATATATATATATATAATTCATTTGGAGTATAACTGGGTTTTCATTTTAGAAAGTAGATGCAAGTATGCAAGATATACCCAAAGTACTTAAAAAGTTTCTCAAGGTATTCCTTTACTATATGTAACTATTGTAGTGAGTAATATAACCCTGACAAAAAATTAAGTGACATTGTCAATATTGTGTTATTTTCTTACGTTTGTTGGGTTTTTAGTTTACCCAACAGAGAGCGATTATAGATCGGTAGGTTACCTAATGGATCCCCGTTAAAACTTCAAAATTTCCTACGTACAAGAACTTAACTGCTGCAAATCGTGTTTGAAATAGATTAGTTGCAAACCTTTTTAAAATTTGCAGTAGTGTTTGTCAAAACTGCTTGACTGCACAGCATTTGCTTAACTATGAAATTGATGCCATATTTAAAAGTATCCTTATAAATAAAAAATGTATATGTTGGTATAACGTCCAAAACCGACTTGGAATACGCTGGCAGTACTGTTTTTGGTTAAAAAAATGTAGTTTAGCTGTAAAGTACATTGGATTTTTTTTTGTAAAAGTTTTTAGTTAAATATAGTTTAAAGACTAACCCTAAAAATCTAATATTATGTTTCTCAATGTAAAAGAATGTACATATATCGACTTTTAGTCACTTTTAATGAAGTAAATTTTTAAATTTGCTTGGTTGTTGCTCAATTTGGAATACCTGCTATTTTACTTTGAAGACGGTAAAATATGAATCTATGATTAGAATGTTTTTGTATGCAACTGATACCTGAATTTCACCTGGTTAAAAATCATAAAATTTTAAAGAATTCAAAGGAAGATATTTCAAAAATATTTTGCACAACACCCATTTTACATCCTCTATATGAGGTGATTAGACTTAAAAATAGCAAAGTTTACGTGACTTATGATTCTACGGTTTTTTATTATTTGTGTAGCAATAACAACTATTTCGCTCGTTTGAACACATTTTTTTAGCAATTTTTAATGCAATCTCACTTATTGTTGGATCAATTTAAAAATTGTGATATTCTTGACTGTTCCTCCTCTATGTGGTGAATTCTGGACTAGGTGCTAACAGGTATCTAGACTAATAATAACAGGGACTGGGTGCTAGCATACTCTAAATGCTTAAAAGGTATCTCAAGATTACTATTTACTATATGTAGCCGTCAATCGGCGTCAACTTTAAAGAAAAATGACTTGTCAATTCGTGTGTATTGTATTTTTGTACTGCTACATTTAAAAATTATAAATATTTATTGAAAAATGAACTTTAATTTTATGATTAAATATTTTACTAAAATTAATATTATATATTTAGTAATTTGTTAAATTTTTTTGAAGTTTAATTATATTTAGAAAAATATAAAAAATTCAGTTTAAATATTTTTTATTAAAATGTTTATTTAGTGTAAGAATTTAATAAAATTAGCAGTTAATTTTATATAATTAATAAAAATTATTATTTTAGATGCAATAATACAAAAGGGAAATCAGGAGTCAGCCGATTTAAAGTTACATAAATGCATTGATCAACTAAGGTAACTTTTCAGTATTTTTTGTTATTTTTAGTTAGTAATTTATTGATTAAAAAATAAATAAATAATATTATAAACTGTATATGTATAAAAACACTCATTAAATAATTATTATTGGGTAGTAAATTTAATAATGAACATTTTGTAAAATTTAGATTTATAAAAATGTTTTCAAACCAAATTTGATAAGTTAATTATCAGATGATCGGTAAACAACATAATTATATATATATATATATATATATATATATATATATATATATATATATATATATATAAACGTACATATATGTACATATTGAAATCTAGTTTATGTGCACAGGAACAGGTCTGAACTACAATAAAGATAGCTTAATTATGATCTAGTGTGAACGTATTAAATTATATATTTGTAATTGGTGTTAACTAAAATTTTTAAGTTTTAATTATTTCTGGTATACACATGCACTAAAATTTATGTTGCAGCTAAGCAGTATATAGAAAATAAATTTATCTCATACGTCTAATATTTTATTTAGAATTTTTTATTTATCAAAATATTTTATTATTTTAATATTTTTATCTAATATTTAATTAATTTATCCCTATATAATTTGTTGATCAAGGAACGCCTTGTACGAAGAAGTATTTCAATTGGAACAATACTTGAAAGAAATTCAGGTTATTTTTTTAATGTTTATTTTAAACTACTTATGTACAATTAGTAATATTTTGTAATTAAATATTTTAAAATACATTAAAATACATTTTTAGAAATATCTATAGTATCCTGTGTATTTATATAATGATTATCAACACTAATGCATAAAAATGTTAATATTTTTTTAAATGAAAGATAATATTTTTACACTATACTATTAATAAATTTATCAAGCTAAGGATATGTATTTTTTGTATTACTTATCTAAAAGCAAAGAATAGGTTATAAAAACACTTAAATAAAAATTTTTATAATGAACAATTGCAAACGAAATGTTAAAGCAAATTATTTTTGCTTATTTAGAATTTAGTTTTAGGCAATCATGATTTGACCACCAATTTAGGCACTAATTCCTCATGTTCAACGGATCATTCAATATTGATAAATGCAGAAAACAATGATCAATCGTCAATAACTAATCGTAGCAACTCCATAAAGTCACCTTCAACATCTTCTCCTTTGCCAACATGTTATTCATCTCAGTTGACAACCAAATATGTGTCTAATACTTTAAACAATTTTAATGGTCACAAAAAAAGTGCCAAAAAATTAACGCCTACAATTAAACCGCAATTGTTAAGTAATAACAATGTCGAAAAATTAGACAATCACAATCAAATTAAATTGTGAGTTTAATTAGTTGATTTTTTAATTAAAAAACTGTTAAATAACTCGGTTCTAGCAAGTAGCTCGAGTTTGTGTTAATTTTAATTTAATTTAATATTTTTTATTTATGTTTACTACTTTGAATGTTTTGACGGAAAACGCATCTTTCAGCAGTGGACATTCTAACGAAGCCGAACGTGGAACAGCATTTAGTGCCGGTGGTGGAATTCGAACTTATACCAACCAAGGTTTGAGTCGAGCACTGTGCTGCTAGACCACCCCGGCAGTCACAAATGCACTATTTCGAAAACAGCAGCAGGTTCTATGTATAATAATATTTTTCGGTTAAAAGAGCAAGAAACTCTATAGATTGACAATGTATATCCATTGATCGATGCTTTTCTAAAGACAAAAGGAGTTAAATGAAAGTTAACTTATTTATTTTAGTGTACAATTATTAATCATATAACAGTGTTGTTATAATATTTTTAATATATGTAAAATAAATATATTCTAGTTTTTGAAAGCTAATTAATTGTCTTTATTTTTTTAATTTTTAAAAAATGTTAAAAAATATTAATATAATTGTTATAAAATACGATTTACGTAAAAACTTTAAAAATTAAGTTCTATTTCTTTATTTTAATGAAAATTAACAATTAAGTTTTATATTTTAAAATATTGATAGATAAATATGTAATAATTAATTAGGTTTTTTTAATTTTATGTTTATTACTTTGAATGTTTTACGAGAAACATCCTTCAGCAGTGGACATTTTAGCGAAGCCGAACGTGGGCCCGCATTTTAGTGCCGGTGGTGGGATTCGAACCTATGCCCACCGAGGTCCAAATTTGAGCGCTGTACTACTGGACCACCTAGGATTGTTAATGTGTATTCAATAAGTTCAGTTTAACAAATTAAAAATTACATATTTGAATTACCTACAATTTCTAAATACAAACCAAATAAAATAAATACTACACAATATAATAAATCTATGTCATTTTAATTCTTTTGAAATATTTATTTATTATAATACATTTTAGAAAAAATGCTAACAAAGTTTCAACTTGTATTTTAGAATAAATAAATATATGGAAGATAGCAATTATGCTGCAGTGTATGACACAAAAGTACAGACAAAATATTTGCCCCAAATCTGCATAGGCAGTAACAAAAGCAACGCGAATGCCATTAAAGCATCGGATTTAGCCAATTTTCAAATTGAATGTCAATCGCATTACGAAACGTATTCTCGTCCTTCTATGTCGTCTAGTCGTTCCAACTTCGTCCAGCGATTACGTCGACGCATATTGCAAGCTCGGCACGACACTGACGAATAAACAAAATGAAAAAAAAACACTTTTAAATCAGTGTTGATTGTATAAATCGGCACATGACACTGACGAATAACAAGTATTTAAGTTGATCCGGTCGGAAACGACTTTATTTTTTTGTGTTAGTTAATCTTACATTGTGCACAGTTTATTAATTTTTGAAAAATGTTCCAAAGCGTTGACGTTTCATTCTAATAAAATTTTTACTGATGCGCATGTATATGTTTTTTGTTAAATAAATGTAATAAAAATCTTTTTTTTTTATAAATTTATTGAAAAATAGTATAAAGTGTTTTTTTGTTGTTGTATGGAATAACATTATATTGGGATGCTAATGATTTTGAGGATTTGAGTAATGCTTATAAAATCTCAACTTCTAATGATGGTGATATTCCTGACTGTTTGTCCTCCACGTGGTGCATTTCGGACTAGATGCTCCTAGGTATCTAGACTAATAACAGCGTTTCCCGAGTGCACAACGGTATAAGTGGGCTTCCGCTAGAGCGGGTGGGTGCAAGCATGCATTCAGAGTACTTAAAGGTATCTTAATGTATACATATATCATATGTAGCCGTTTGGCTAAGGAGGATAACTTAGGCAAAAAATCAGGCAATCTCGTCAAATTTTCCAAATAGTGGTGACGTCACAAGGATGCCGTCTACCAGCCAAGAAAGTTTGTTATTTTTCTACATTTGTTACGCTTACTAAGTCATTGAAGTCGATCGTTTACATGCTGTATAAATATAGGAAATAATGAAGAAGTGACTACATCACCAACCAAGATGAATGAATAACATAATTGTTATTCATTAAAGCTACATTAATGAATTTAGTTGGTAGATATTTTTATTATTTTTAACTTTGTAAAACATTTTAAATAATAACTTTTCATTGTTTTGCATGTAAAGGGAATACGGTATACGCAACAATTATAGGGGAAGTAATAACGTTACAGTATAATACATTATTTAAATATTGAATTTTGATGACATAAAATTTATCCTAATTATTTTTTTTAATTTTTATAATGTGGAAGGCATAATTTTTACAAAAATATTTGTAAACTTATAATATGGAATATTTGAAAGTACATTTTTTATAAGTTGTATAACATTTGAATTGTTTGATTTTCCGTATAATAAATATACTTTATTTAATATTATTATTTTATTATTATTACAAAACCCTTTTGCTTTAAAAAAATAAGCATGGGGCAATAAGATTACAATTACAGCAAAAAATTAACATCAAAGTCTCGTAGTTCAAAGAGAACATGAGACAACAAAATGTTTCCATGTACTTGAACATTCTGCCAAACGTTTTGCTTGTGCCCATGAAACATTCATTTCAATTAGATCTTCCCGAATAGTTCTTAGCCAAGTTTTCTTTGGTCTGCCAACCTTTTTTTTACCATTTACAATTGTCCATTCCAAAACCGTTCTTGCTGGTCTTTCGGGCGGTAAACGTAGAATTTGACCAAGTAATTTTCTTCGTCAAATTGTAATGATGTCATGGAGTGAACGAGAGTCAGTTCTTTTCATGATCTCATCATTTGAAATGTGATCGCGCCAGGTAATCTTTAAAATACTTCTAAGACACCGGCGATGAAAAACATCCACCATCTTATCAATCTTGTCCGTACGTTTCCACGTTTCACTCCCATATATTGCCGTAGGAATGATTATTGATGCGTACAAACGAAGTTTTGTCTTTAGGCGAATGGAAGAACATGACCATATTGATCTGAGTCTATTGAAGACTGATATTGCCTTACCAAGTCTGGCTTTAACATCAATTTCGGTTTGTCCGTCTTTACCAATGATGCTTCCCAGATATGTAAAGGAATCAACAGTATCAATATTTTGTCCACTAATTTTGATGGGTAAATCATTGTTTGACTTTATGCACAACATTTTTGTCTTTGAACAATTAATCCGTAAGCCAATACGAGAACTGATATCACTGAGTCGTGTTGTCATATTTTGCATCATTTCTGGGGTTTCACTGAGTAGACCAATATCATCTGCAAAATCCAAATCCGTTAATCTGCCTTGGTTCCATTTGATACCATAAGACAAATTATTCATGGATTGAGTCATAATAAAATCAATGACCAGAAGAAACAAAAACGGTGACAAAATACATCCTTGACGTACTCCCGTGACAATTTCGAACATAGCAGTATGACCATTTTTTGTTCGAACACAGCAACTTGAATTTTGGTATAGCGAACGCATAATATTCACATATTTTAACGGTATTCCGTAAAACTTAACGATTTTCCACAAAGATTCTCGATGAACACTGTCAAAAGCTTTCATAAAATCAATAAAATTGATTGTTAGTGATTGCTGAAATTCTTGACTTTGCTCAATAATGTTACGAAGAGTGAGTATTTGTTCAATACAGCTTCTTCCTTTCCGAAAACCTGCTTGTTGTTCTCGAAGGTGTTTATCTACCGCATTACTTAAACGATTTAAAATTACTTTACAAAACACCTTACCAGTAACAGACAATAAGGTTATTCCGCGCCAATTATTGCAATCATTCAGACTTCCTTTTTTGGGAAGGGTAACAATTAATCCTTGTCGCCAATCATTTGGAACTTGTTCATTATGCCATATAACATTAAATAAATGAGCAAGTTCATTTGCTACAACATCACCTCCATGTTTGAGCATCTCTGCAGTTATCTCGTCAAGTCCTCCTGCCTTATTGTTTTTCAACCTTTGAATTGCATAAATCACTTCAGTTACAGAAATGTCATCAATGCATATTTCTGGATTTTGAGTCACATTTATATCATTATCATTATCAAAATCTATGAGAGTATTTGGCATAGGCTGATTAAGTACTTCTTTAAAATGTTCTACCCATCTAGATGATTGCTCATCATTTGTTAGAAGTAAACGACCATCTTTTCCTTTGATTGGAATATCGGTGTTCTTTCTAACTCCCGACAGTTGTTTAACAATTTTATACAGAGTCTTGGAATCATTTTTTGCTGCTGCCTTATCTGCTTCTCTGCATCTGTTTTCTAGCCAATCATTCTTATCTTTGCGGCAGCTTTTTTTAACCTGTTTATCTAAAGTTCTATATTTATCATCAAATATTTTCCAAATAACAGGATTGTTAGATTGATCTCTCTCTAATTTTGTTTTCTTTCTGAGATCAATTAAATTCCATGAGACTGATGAAATCCATTGTTTCTTTGTAGAGTGACATTTTCTACCTAGCACATTTGCTGCACAGTCTGTAATTGTTTTATGAAACAATTTCCATTGATCATCAGACTTTTCTACCCTTTTCAGATTTTGAAATGTATTTTTTAAGGAATTGTAAAATTGATTTGAGATATTTGACTGTTTAAGCTTCTCACACGAAAATGGATGTAATTTTTTTGTGGTTTCTACTGTCTTTAATTTTAAACGAATTTTTCCAACAAGAAGATTGTGATCAGAACCAACATCTGCACCGCGATATGCACGTACATCTTGCAATGAAGATCGCCATTTTGTGCTAATACAAATGTAATCAATTTCGTTTGTTGTTTTTCCATCTGGAGAAACCCACGTTGTCTTGTGTATATTTTTGTGAGCGAAAAAAGTGTTGCCAATACTCATTCCACAATGACTGTTTAACGTCAACAACCTATAACCATTATCATTTATGCTATCAGCATAGCCATGTGGTCCAACATTTGAGGAGTACCCAGATCTATCTTTGTTCAATTTCGCATTGAAATCCCCGATCAAAATTTTGATGTCTCTTCTTGGCACATCATCTAATAAACTTTGTAATTGATCATAAAAAATATCTTTTTGGTTCTCCTCAGTTGCCTCAGTAGGGGCATAGACTTGCACAATTGTTACTTTTGCAAATCTGGTGTTGAATCTAGCTGAAATGATACGGTCGCTCACAGGTTTCCATCCAATTATAGCTTTAGCAGCATTTTTACTCAACATAATACCAACTCCATTAATATGATATTTTTCATGTCCAGAATATAAAATTGATGTATCTCCACTCTTGAAATGACCTTGACCTTTCCATCGCATTTCGCTAATACCCAAAATATCTAAGTTGTAAATTTTCATTTCTCGAAGGACTTGTTCTAACTGTCCAGTACGAAAAAGTGTGCGCACATTCCATGTCCCAACACTGGTTAAGGATTTGGCATTGAAGATTCTGCAAATCGAAGATTGAGCTTCCTTTCGGCTTTCACTCAACCCTGTCATTTGTGTAACTCTGTCATCGAGATACGCGCGATCACTTCTTTGCCGTTGTTTGCCGGAATGGCGTCCTCTTATTGTTTCCGTAGCAGTATGGATTTTTTACAGAGGCCAGGTTGCTAACCTTGCGCTCGAACCCTCCTCCTTTATCCAGGCTTGGGACTGGCTAGATTGAATCATTTCTGATCCAATCTAGGCGGAGTTCTTTATTTAATACGTAATTATTTTTCATATATTGAAAAGTCATACATTTTTTAAATTAAATTTTATTTTAAATTTAAAGCAAAATTATTTATTACAAAACAACACTAATTTTAATTTATTAAACGTAACCATATATATTAATATATAGAACATTTATTGCATTTTAAAAACTTCATTGTAATCAGTCCTACGTTTGTGTTGGAAAAGAAGGGATATTTTAAGCATGTGGTACTTTCACAAACTACGTTATTGTTTAAAATCAACAAAAATTAAAATGTTCACTTCGGTGTTAAAGAAGCACCAAAATCAATACAAGATGTAATTCCATTGTTTTATGTTTTACTTGGGTTTCAATTAAATTCAACCGAAATGTAGATTTTTGCTTGAAATATTTGTTTAAATATAAAACAAATAACAAGCATGTTACAATTTTTATAACAATACTTTAGTATACATCTATTTTTAAAGTTATACCATTTTTTAATAAACGAAAGTAATTTCAAGAACGTGCACAATATTTGAGTATGTAACTTTTCTGTGCTTTTTCTAACACATTTTTCATACCTCCCAAAAAAACAAATTTTTTGCACAAACAAAAAATTCAATCCATTTGGTCACATTTGGCACATAATAATCAAACATTTTTTATTTTGCTTTAAACACGAACATTGTGAAAATGAAAAATGCTTTTAAACAGAGCAACGTAAAACAAAGTTTTAATTAATAGTAATTAATGATGACGCTAACGATTGTCTAAAAATGTGTACAAATGGAATCAGTCAAACCAATTTGGTGCACATGTCTTTCCAACTTCAACTATTATCATCATCATTATCTTAGATCTTGATCTACACCTTCATTATTACAAAATATTGTTATAATCTCACGTTCAGTCTATAGGTTGATAAAATAACCAGTTTGCTTTATAGTAAACAGAAACAAATGTTTTGTCAAATTTAACACAAATGCATTGCGATAATTATCAACATGGATAATATTTGTTTTGCACGTATTCGACAAAAGGAAACGCATCAAATGTAGAAAACATTTGTTGTCTGCATTGTTGTGATACAAAAAATGTTTTTAAAATGTTTACTTTTTTTATTTGATATGCATTATTCGAATTAGAATAAACGTTGCGAAACAGAATTAACACCACTATACATAAGCTATTTCTTTTTTTAATAAGTATCGTTTTTAAGTTATAATATTTTATATTATAATTATTTTATTTATTATTATTATAAAACCATTTTGCTTTAAAAATAAACATGGGGCAATAAAATAACAAATACAGCAAAAAACAATAAAAAAAGTTCTATAATTCAAAAAGAACATGAGACAACAACATTTTTTCATGTATTTTAACATTTTGCCAAATGTTTTATTTAATCTCATGATTATAATTATTCATTTTCATTTATTTATTTTGGTTAGTGACGTGATCACGTCTTCATTATTTTCTATATTTACACGACATATAAAACAATCGACTTTAATGGCTTGATAAGCGTAACAAAACAGAAGAATAACGAAGTTTCTTGGCTGGTAGACGCATCCTTGTGACGTTGCCATTGTTTGCAAAGATTGACAAGGCCGCTTGATTTTTTATTAGGGTTATCTCTTTTAGCCCAAGGGCTACATATGATATACGTATATTTTAAGATACCTTTTATCTACCCTGGGTGTATGCTTGCACCCACCCGCCGTAGCGAAAGCCCAGTTAGACAGCTGTATACACGATTCATGCAGTTATTAATCTAGATGCCTTTCAGCACCTAGTTCATGATGCACCTCATGGAGAATAAACAGTCAGGAATATCACCACCATTGGAAGTTGAGACTTTATAGGCATTACTCAAATCATCAGAATCATTAGCAACTCTATTATAATTATTAGTTATTTTATACCGGGTTAAAATAAAAGTAGAGTTGTGAGGCTTCAAACCAGTTGCTTTAAGTAAATAGGACTTGTCAGTTTAAGAAAATAGTCTATTTAAAGGTAATTTTACATTTTTATTTACATATTCAACAAGTGGAAAAGTTAGAAAAGTTAACCCAGAAAAAGTAATAACAGGAATCTTTAAAGCAAAAGTCATTTTGTAAACTCCTGAAACATTGCGAAAACCCAACAATATAATCTACGTTTTTTTAAATGTATTAATAGTATACATAGTAATTTATTATATTAGTTAGCCCTGACTTGTATTTTTTCCTGAAGATCTCTAACTGGCAAGGACCTTTATACTTTTGTCAAATAAATTCAACATGAAAGAAAAATTCGCTTACTTATGTTTACTACTTTGAATATTTTGACAGGAAACGCATATTTCAGCAGTGAACATTTTAGCGAAGCTAAACGTGGGGGCACATTTTAGTGCCGGTAGTGGGAGTCGAACCCATGCTTACTAAGGTTCGAGTTGAGCACTGTACCACTAGACCATTCTGGTAATTAAAGTTTTGCTGTCTGGACTCTATAATTTAAAGATTCAATTTAAATAAAACATTTTTTAAAATTCAAATAAACTGGTAATTTTTAAAAATTAGTGATTTTGGACTCTAAATTATTTACACTATAATTGGCTTACAATGCACTTCTACTTTAATATCTAAACTGAAATTGACATTTTTGCATAATTTTAAGGTTTGTTTATCAAAGATTGATTGATTTATCAAAATCCGTTTAAATGTATCTAAATTATATTGTGCAATAAAAAACTTCCATTATTATATTTTTAATATTTGAAAAAGGTGTTAATTGTTTAAGCTTCTATTTACACAAAAAAATGTATTCTTTATATTTTATTAGTGAAAATTTGAAATGAAGAAATACCGGTAGTTACATTAAATGCATCTAATAAAAAATAGGAAAAATATTTTTTAAATGTAATGCATTTTATAATACTAATTTATTTACCTTTATTTTTAAATATAACCTGAATTTTATAAGAAGTTACATGTCTGAACTCCACTTCTTAACTGAAAAGATATAAATTTAATTTTTAGTAACTGCAATTATTTGAAGCTTAAAAAACCTGCCAATATTTATTTATTTTTACTACTTTAAATGTTGTACGGGAAACGCATCTTTCAGCAGTTGACATTGTAGCGAAGCAAAACGTGACCCTACATCTAGTGCTGGTAATAGAGGATTTCACCGGTGTCTACTCAGGTTCAAGTCGAGTGTTGTATTGCTAAATCAGATCTGCACAACGTAAATTAGGCAGTGGTACAGTCTGTTCTCCACTACTTTGACCGATCCAAGAGATTGTACAAAAAAACTGTTGATTTATTTTAATTGTTGACTTTTGACACCTTTAAATATACAAGATAATAAATTCTTACCCAATAAATTTAAATCAAAAATACAACTCCCAGTGTTTTACATTTGCCTTATTTTAAAACCAACTAGTCAAGTCTACTAAACAATACAAATCCATACTGAACACATTTAAAGCAATTGAGAATGAAAGAAAACAAACACAAAACAATTACGTCATCTGCTTGTATTTAGCGTTGCAATTATTATTTAGTTGCACAAAATGTCAAGTGTTTAAATAAACAATGTTTGAGTTTTTCTAAAGTGGTCAACAAATGAAACAACTTGCTGTTTGGACACTTGATTCATTTTCCAAAGTAATAAAACAGTTGAATGATTAACACTTTATTGTTTAAACCAAATATAATTTTATTTTGACTGTGTCATGTCGTCTTCTTCATGCTGTGGTAATCACTTTGATTCACACAGGTACTCTAATCGATACAATAAATGTGAGACTGTATATGCGTCAAGTTATGACCCTCGTCATTGTTTATAAATAACAGTCAAAAAGTTATGTGAAGGCAAAACAAACAAACAAACAAGCCAAATATTTGTACGTATCACGTGGCTGCTCAGCATGTTTTTCTGTCTTACTTTTCTTGTTTTCAAAAAGACGCGTGTCATCCACAAGGAACATTCAAACAATTATTTTAATGAAAAATAACCAATAAATCGATAAATCCTTATTTATAAATTTGATAATATAATTTGTTTGATTGAATTAATCAAGTCACGTTTAAAAAATTTTTTTGGTAAATAGATTTTTTTAATTTTGTTAACTGAAAAATAAATTTTATAATAATTATCATCGTTATTGGCTAAGACACTTCAGTAGAAGTAGCTTTCAGCATGCAAAAAATAAGTACAATTATAAAATACAATTAGCAGTATGCAAAATCGGTCAAACAAAAGGCAAAAAAAAATTAAATGTCTAATACATATATATATATATATATATACGCTTTAACTAATAGTTTTTTAGTTTTTTGTTTAAAATAATAAACTTTAAATATTTAGTGTAAGATTAAATTAAATTAAATTGGTACAAAAATATAGGTAGTTAAAGGTTTATAAAAAATAAATAACTATTTAAAAGCTTATTGGACATTAAACTTTTATATTAAAAAAAAACATTTTAAAATGTCAAAATGTTATGACAACACAAAATCTTTTATAATAAATTTGTAAATTGTATGATTGTTTCAAGTGCTTTTTTTAATTAAATTAAAAAATAAACTTGCATAATTCAAATACCACATTTAAAAATGTTTGTTTAAGTGAGTGACTTATGTAACTTCAATACAAATAAATTTAATCCTTAATTAAAAACTAATCTTGATTGAGATTACCCAAAAACAAACAACAAAAGCATTAAAATAATTGTTTAAATTAACATATTCAACAAATATACAGAATGATATACAATATAAAAAACTACATATATATATATATATATATATATATATATCCAAATTATAGAATATAGTATATTTAGTTCATTTTTAACATTTAATAATTGTACACAGTTTGTGAACTAACAGTAATGTATAATTACATATTAAAAAATTTTCTTTATTAAAACAAATAAATATCACTTTTTGGTTTGTTATTGTAGTAAATTGTTATATTTTTATTTGCTTTTTTCTTGTAAATATTTTATTAAACTACTATTTGTTTTGTTTTATCATTTTTTATTAAATAATCTAAGTTGACAAATAAACCGGTCCTATGTTTGACTGGCTTTGAGTACAAAATTAGGAAACTAACGTCTGTAAAATAAAACTACTAAAAAACAACACGAGAGGACATGAATTCATTAAAGTGCAGCAAAGAATTGAATGGAGCATGATTCCGAAAACGGAATTTGGCAAAATCCGAATAAAACTTCAATACACACAACTTTGGAAGCCAGAAATTTAACTACAAGGTTATATATTTATTTTTATTTTATTTTATGTTTATTACTTTGAATATTTTACGAAAAACATCTTTCAGCAGTAAGCATTTAAGCGAAGCCGAACGTGGGTCCGCATTTTAGTGTCAGTGGTGGTATTCGAACCCATGCCCACTGAGGTCCAAATTGAGCGTTGTACCGCTAGACCACCTCGGCATACAACCCTCACAACAATTACTGCAAAAAAGTGATTATTAAACTAAAACCTCTCTAGCAACTACATAGCATACAAAGAAACGTCACTTCAATTATAAAATATACAGTACTATATAATAATTGAAAAAAAAACTATAATTATATATACATATATATTGTAAGTAAAAAAAATTATATAAAATATCAACGGGTGCAAAATCGGAAATGGAGTAAAATGATTAACATGATTTATAACGTCAACTATTAATAAAAATACAGATTACACGCAATTTGTTCAGTTACCAAATGATTAAGGACATTACAAAGTTCAAAAAATTCAATAATCTATGTGATCGCCTTTCTTTTGAACAACCTGATCCAGGCGTTTTGGAATGCTGTCAATGAGAGTGTTGATATATTCTTGTTTCATCTCATATTGAACAACAAACCGAATGCGTTCACATAAATCCTCAATTTCGGTATGCTTATTGATATTGCGCTTTAGCATACTGAAGAAATTTTTAATAACATTGATATCCGGGCTGTTAGGTGGCAATTGAGCGAAAGACAGCTTTTTTGATTTTAGCCCCTCTACTGTCTAAATGTAAATATAAAACAAATATAGTGAACTTAAATGAATATGACGTTACCTTTTTGGACGTATGACATGGAGCATTGTCCTGAAAAACAGTAGTAACCCCCGTGTAAGTGCGCTGCATTTCATAATGAAAAACATCCTTCATAACTGAAATAAATTTTTCACTATTTAAGGTACCAGATATAATTCTCCATTTGATAGGTTGATTATACTTAATACCAAACCAACACATTATTTGTCGAGGGTGGGCTTTCTTTCTAACAACCGGGAGTGAATGTTTTTGAAAACTTGTCCCACACAACACTTTGTTTTTAAAGCCAAATAGTTCATCCCGAATCATTGTTTGATCAGCAAAGTATACGGAACGCCAATAACATAAGTGTCGTTCACTCCATAGTTTACAAAAAGCTAATCTGTCATCCTTTTGTTTTTTGGTAATAAATGGCTTAATCTTCGGTTATTGTAGAGCTAAACCGGATTCAATTGCTCTGTTTCTTATAGTGGAATATGTAAAATTGTTTAAACTATTTCTTTTAGTTTCTGAAATAGGTTTATTATAATTTTTTTTAACTCTATAATAATTTTTTGATCATTTGTACTTGTTGTTGCACGTTTTCTTCCAACATTATCATAATTTCGGGGTTTTTGACCGTTGATAATCCGATAAATTGTTGAAAGGTTAACTCTATATAAATCTGCTAATCTTTTTGGTGAAAATCCTTCATTTTTTAATTCTTTAATAACACGGTATTCATTTTCGGTGAGATGAAAACATTTTTTATCACTATTCTCCATTTCAAAAACAATGCAATCAGAAAGCAGAATTAGCGGGTGAGCGGAATCTCAAGGTTAAACGTAAATAATAATTTATTAGATTTATTTTTAAATTTTTATTTAAAATTAAAAAAAATATTTATTATTATTTTTATTTATATAGATTAGAATAATTAAATGTTTATTTTGATAATTATTATGACATCACAATCAGAGCAGATTTGAATGTGTGTTTAACATCAATTTTAAGAATTAGTTATTGTTTATTTTTAATGAAATTAAGCATACAAAATAATAATAATTTAATTATTATAAAAAATTGTGTAATTTTAACTTATTATCCACGTTAATATAGAAGTAGCTTTTAAAATATGCTATTTTGGCCGACTCAGCCTTCTTAAATAAATATTTCTAAGTATATATAAATGAACTATTAAGTACTTGGCATTATTTTTAATTCCCGATATTTGTTTTTACGAAAAAACAATTGGACATAACAAATTAATCTATATTTAATACCTTTGTAATTTTTTGCGTTAATTGTTAAAATGGGTGTATATATATATATATATATATATATATATATATATATATATATATATATAGTAAACCAATTTATTCTTCTAAATACATTACATGTTTTGCAAAATGAAATAGTAGTAGTAGTTTACATTATAATCACATTTTTTTCGATGCTGAATGTTATTTAAGTGAAAAACGTCTACTAACCACATTTAATGACAATTTTGATTTTTAATCCAGCCTATTTTATTGTTTATTACACCTTTGAGACACACAAACACATGCACATACACGCATAAGTGATAAGAGTATAATCGAGTCATACAAGTTGCTATAATTTGCCTTATCAATATATCCGATTGACCAAGCATAAAAGTGAAAAAATGTGCGCACACACACACTTGCATTCATGCGCATTGTACAACACCATGACAACAAAATAGCACCACTTAATTTATACTTGCAATGATAATGATATAGCGATGACTTTTTCTAACTGGTTAGGTGTATTGTGTATGTGTGAGTGTGAGTGTGTGTGCAGGTGCGGTAAAAGTGAATGTGGGATAGCAGCAAAATCACAAATATAAACAAATTTCAATCAAAATTATTATGCTGCATAGGCTAAATTTAAATTTATAGATTGTGACTTTGCGGTTTACAAAATGCACACATATTCACTCTAATAGCATAACTATCATCCTTAATCTGTCTATCTCTATTCATCTATTTACACTTGGGAAATTGATTCAAATTTGCAATATGCAAAACGCGATGACCTCTCAAGTCTCTGTGCGACACCATTTTGGTTTGTCGCCCTATACGGCTAATATGCAAACAGGCTGTGTGAAAAGTGAAAAAATGTGTTTTTACTAAGCATTTGGGTCATTTATTGTTTGCAAAGTGAGATATTAATTTGAGCAACGATGAAAGTTAATTTCTTTTACCCAAAATATAGTACCAATAATAACAAACAAACATTGGATAAACAAATTCAAATAAGTGCATGTAAAGTACGTTTACGAATTATTTACTGAATAAAAATTACCTCTCACCCCTCAATTGGATATGCTGTTGTTGCCATGATTCAAAGTTGAACATAAACAGTTTTTACAACATGGATAATGCATCAGATTTTTAGATGTGATAAATAGCACGTTATAACGTATTGTGTAAAGTTTAATTAATTTTTAAAACAATAAGTAATATATATATATATATATATATATAAAGAATGTAGAATAAATATTTAACCAGTTTTTCTGTGTAAATCAGTAAAAGTATATGAAATATATATTGGTGTTACTGGAGTTGTCGATACACGCAATATTTTCTTAATAAGAAAAAATCACTTTTTAATAATTGAACGCTTGATCTGAATACATGTTTAGTTTTAAATTTGCATTACCCAAGTAACATTAAAAATTGTAATTTAGATACGATTATAGCAAGATTAATATTTCACATTCACTTCGTTAATACATAATAGAATACTTCACATAGACAATTATTTTGGAATGCTAATAATCCTGAGGATTTGAGTAGTGCTTATACAGTCTCAAGTTTTAATTATGGTGATATTCCTGACTATTCCTCCTCCATATGGTGCATCTTAGACTAGGTGCCAACAAATATCTAGATTAATAACAGCAGGAACTGAGTGCACAGCGGTATAACTGGGCTTTCACAGTGCATGGGTACTTGCATACACTCAAGATGCTTAAAAGGCATCTCAAGGTATCCATTTATCATATGTAGCCAATTACGTTTGTGAATCCGTCAACCAGTATCAACCCTATAGAAGATCGCCTCACCAATTCCTGTGAACACTGACGTCGTTGCAAATAAGGGGTCTTTTAGCCAAGAAAATTCGTTTATCTCTCCAAGTTCAATTCGCATCGAACAACCTGTTTGTATAGGAATTCGTGAAGCTATTTAAACTTGGAATTAATGAAGAAGCTGCGTCACAGTATATACAGACTAATCCGTCAACGGGCGTCAACCCTAAAAAAGATCGTCAATTCCTGTAAACACTGGCGTCGTTAAAAGAAAGGGGTCTTCTAGCCAAAAAACTTCATTTATCCCTCCAAGTTTAATTCGCATCCGGCAACCTTTTTTATATTAATTTGAGAAGCTATTCAAACTTGGAATTAATGAAGAGGTGGCTCTGCCACCAACTTATGTTATTTGAGTAAATAAAAAAAACACTAACAATGCAATGTTTATATTAATCATAATTATAATTTCTATTATGAATGTTTGGTGCACTTTGTAATTTAAAAGATCAATGAACAATGTAAACAACAACAATAAATAAATGCAATAACCGATTTAAAAAACTATACATGAAACAGAATTATTTATAATTAGTTTAAATGTGTTCATCAACAATAACAATTTTGTTTCTGTACCTTTTTTTATTGCATTCCATACTCAAACAAATATGGACTAAGAGCACAATGGTATTATAACTGGGTTTAACAAATGGGTACAAGCATCTACTCAAAATACTTAAAGGTTCTTTAAGGTAGACATGATGTAGCCGTTGAGTTAAAATAGATAACCCTGACCAAAATTAGACGACTTTGTCTATCGTCGCAAGTAGTGGTATCATCACAAAGATGCCGCTTATTAGCCAAAAGAACTGTGTTCTTCTTCGACTTATAAAAAAACAATTAAAGGTGATTGTTTGAAATGCTGTACGAATATAAATACAACATAGATATGACCATGTTATTACCAACAACAACAACAGATTACTTTAAAGCATTGGATTGCTTTTATAATAATAATTATTATTTATTATTATTACAAAACCCTTTTGCTTTAAGAATAAGCAATAAGACAACAATTACAGCAAAACAACAACAACAATAACAAAGTCTCGTTGGCGTTAAATATTCTGCAAATCGAAGATTGCGATTTCTTTCGGCTTTTACTCAACCTTGTTATCTGGTAACTTTGCCGTCCAGAAACGTTGTTGTTTGCCGGAATGACGTCATCTTTTATTGTTTCCGCAGCAGTATAAATTTTTACAGAGACCAGGTTGCCAACCTTGCGCTCAAACCCTCCTCCTTTATCCAGGCTTGGGACTGGCTAATTGAATCATTTCTAATCCAAACCAGGCGGAGTTGCTTTTATAATACCAAATAAAAATATTACAAGATAGCTTACATTTGCTAATATTTTTATTTCGTATTATAAAGGCAACCCAATGCTTAAAATTTTTTAAATGAACAGCAAATTACTTTAAAAGTATACTGTTGCAATATATCAGCACAAATATTTAACATAGTTCAATATCTTGAGTGTAACAAACATTTAAACACCCTGTTGTCTCGTACAAAATAGTTCCGTCCGTGTTGCTACATTCAATCTGCATCTATTATTTACAATTGAAAAATAGTTTTTAAATAAACTGCCAACACTATATTTTTGAAGGTTAAAAAAAGTATTAAAATGACTATTCATTTTACATGTTTATAAATGCAGATTAATCAATAAGCTAAGTGTAGCTTATAATCTGCTTAATTGTTTTATTTTTGCACAAGGAACACATTTTTTATTTGTTTATAATACGTCTTTGATTGTTACAAGTGTATTCATTTATGTAGATAATTATTTTCCAATATATATATATATATATACTATATATATATATATATATATATATATATATATGCAGTTAAATTATTAAACGCATAAAAGTTTATTGTCCAAAACAAAAACTTTAATGTAAAATGACATTGACATACAGAAACTTTTTAGTGTTTTTAGATCGTGTTTAATTAAAGATATTTATAAATGCACGCCATTTGCATACGTACTGATGACTGGTTGACACAAACAAATGTAGTTTTTGGGGGGTACGTGCACTAAAACATCATATCCGTTTTCTATACCTGGAAAAAATACGAAGTGATTAATTATACTATTTGATATACATTGAAACCTGGATTTTTTCAAAAGCTTTAATTGTAAAATAAAAATGGCACAAAATTACTCTTTATTAAAATAATAGTAATAATAACAATTATTATTACATGTAAATTATTTTTATTTAATTTTCCTGTTCTTGTCAGTACAGGGTTTACGTATAGATTATTTTATATAAATTGTTCAAAAGAAAAAATATTAAAAATTATATAGCTAATTATTTTTGTGTTTCTTACAAACCAATATTTATTTGTTTGCGTATTTTTATATTTTTGCAAATTGTAATTACACTAGTAACAATCTAAAATTTATAAAATTTTAAAATAACTGAACTGTATTAAGATTGATGGAAGTAGTAGGTTTGAGTCTCACCGCCGGTACTAAATGGAATCCTTGTTTAAGGCCATACTCAAAATCCACTTGATAAAACATCATTTTGCCCAGAACATTTATGCGACAAACTCAAAATAACTAAATATAAAAATTGGTTATTTAACAAACCAATTTAATTTTAACTTACGTTTGTTTAATTTAATAATTAAAAAATATCCAACAAGATTAATGTACAGTTAGTGGATTTTACTAAGTAAGTTATTAGAAAATATTTTAATAAAAAATTAAATAAAATGAAATATTTAAAATTTTAGTTTCCATTTTAATAATTTAAAAAATTATTAGGCTTTGAATTATGTAAAAAATAAATTGAATTTGTATATTTATTTGACAATAAATGATTGTTTTGCTATAATGTTATTTATTTTAAAAATTTTATTATATAAAATGTAAATACACTTATAGTAAATTATTGAATACGTAACAGCTATTAAATATTTTTTATAAACAGAAAACAATTTTTGAGACAAGTATTAAAAAACGAAGTATGATATTGTACACTAAATTCTTGGATTTTTTGAATTCTACTACAATCGGCATAGATACAAGCGGCTGTCAATAGATTTTTAACTTTTTATTTTTGTTTTAATTAAGCATAATCAACATTTTTTTAAGTAAAGTAATTACTTTGCAATAGCTTGCACATTTATTAATTATAATTAATTAATCAATTAATTGTTTTACAAAACGAAAATATTTATTTTTGGGTCTGTCGAATAAATAATATTTAAATGAAAAACTAACGTCAATTATAATTAAAACTTAGGTAAAAAATTAAATAAACAAAGAAAAAATCACGTGATTATTACTTTAAACAAAATAATTGTCTTTTTGTAAAAAAATATGAGTATGTATATTGAAAGAAATATGTGCCAAATAACATTAATTTATAATAAACTTTAAAATAATTTATTGCATGCAAACAAAACAACAACAACAATAACAAAAGTTAGTGGTAAAACCACATTGTTATTAATCCAAGTTCGCATAGCATTGCTCACAGTTTTTTCAGGTGTGTGGATATGTTAACCTATCAACTTAGCCATTGTTTCCAAGATAAAGTCCCGATCAAGATAGTGAAAAAATTGTCTCGAACAACATCCGTCCAAGTACGTTTCTAACCATCTTTCCTCTGCTTCCAATAAGGAATTGGGTCAAGTCAAGATTACGATGCATAAGACTGCATCAGAATTTGCACAAAGAACGTGTCCAAATCAGCGCAATCTTTGTTGTCCGATCCAGTTGTGAAATTGAAGGTCATCCCGAATTTGGCAGTTGCTAATCTTTTCAGTTCAATTCCTTGATCTAATAAATCTAATAAATCTAATAAATTTCTTTTATCTTAATGTTAGAAGCATATTTTAATGTTGTGTTTGCGGTTATCGAGCTAAATTGTACAACTACATTACTGCAATTCTAATTATTAAAAATGACAAAACAAATAAAAAATGTACTAAATCTTACTAAATCATTGTATATGCATGTTTTTTTAAAAAAAACACTTAAAATAAGTATGCATTTTTAGGATAAAATGAGTTTAAAACAATAACAACTCTGTGTAGACTATTAACTGGTAAACAAAAAATAGTTTGTTGTTACAAAAATCTAATTTCAATGATTGTTTAATGTAGTATTATTATTTGAAAAATACTCAGAAATATCTCATTTGTATAATTAGAAAAAAAAAGAAAATCAGTTAGTTGAAGTTGGTAACAGTGTTTATAAACGTCTTACTAACATTACAAAATAGAATGATAATAATTAAAATCGATTATTATGTACAAAAGCTATTCAACACGTTATCGAAAACAAGGTTTATTTACAACAATGTGATACGTTATGTACAAATATTGAACTATATATTTTAAGATTATTTTTAATGTAAATATTTTAAAAATTTTTTTAAATTTTAAACCTATTTTTTCTTAGAAAATATTATAAAATTTAATGCAACAATTTTTAAAAATATAATGTAATTAGTAATTGCTTACGTGGCGCTAAAATTTCCAACATTTTCAATATATTAATTAATCTTAAATTGGAATGTGATGATTTATGGAATGTAACATTTAGTAAAAATAATGCTCTGGTGTATTTGTTTAAAATGATAGCACAGTTTGAATTATAATTTTGATAAAAATATATTTTTCATTTTTATAAAGCACAAAATTCTTGACTAGCAAAAAGATCACATTTATTCAGTTGCCTGTAGATAATTCAAACCTCAATATAATTATTTTTTTTTTAATAATTTTGAAATATAATGCAAAAGGCTTAAGAAATAAAATATTTCAATTAAAAAAATATTTATTTTTCCTACTTTAAATGTCTTACGGGAAACATTTTTAGCAGTAGATATTTTATGCAATGCAATATCAGATTCGACAGTATTGGGTTAAAAAACTGAGGAACTTGTAATTTAAAAGCTCAAATGAAATTATGCGAAGCAAAATTTTTTAAATATTTAGAATGTATATCTTTTAACACGCATATTTATATATATAAACAATATTTTCTCCTTTTTTTTAAATGTCTAAATTTTCGTTTTTAAGCTAAGTTAAAATTTTAGAATAAGATTGGGAGAAAATGTTGGTTTATATTTATTTTTTAATTAATACAACCAAAGAAATGTTTAAGGAATATTTTAGTAAATCGTACATGTGCTTAATATAATTAGGTAATGTCATAAAAACTAATCAATAATACTGCATCGATTTTGACACCGAACTGTGTACCTACCCTATGTGCTGTACACAACACATAGCAATTAAGTAAAACGTATAATAAATACTTTTAAATTCTTAAAAGTACATAGACCTGTAAACAATTCATATAAACAAAAATGGACAAAAATAAAGCCATTTTAATTAACAAAATTTCAGGCTCAGACATAATAAATAAATTATATTATTGCATAACAAAAATAAAAACTTCGTGCATTTATATAAAACTAAAATTTTTATTTTTAATTTTGGATTTTATTCCTTAGTATAAAATTAAATTAATAAGTTAATAAACAAATTACTGATTACTGATCGCTAATAATAAACCGTATAAATTGAAAATGGAACT
>JAKXYG010001503.1:1092500-1120000 GCA_025895645.1 Cardicola forsteri | reverse complement strand
CAGACTTCCTTTTCTGGGAAGAGTAACAATTACTCCTTGCCGCCAATCATTTGGAACTTGTTCATTATGCCATATAACATTAAATAAATGAGCAAACTCACTTGCTTCATTATTACCTCCATGTTTGAGCATCCCTGCAGTTATTTTGTCCAGTCCTCCTGCTTTATTGTTTTTAAACCTATGAATTGCATGGATCACTTCAGTTACAGAAATGCCATTAATACATATTTCATTGTCAAAATCTATAAAGATATTTGGTATGGGCTTACTAAGTACTTCCTTAAAATGCTCTACTCATCTAGATTATTGCTTATCATCTGTTAAAAGTAAACGACCATCTTTTCCTTTGATTGAAATATCGGGGTCTTTTCTAACTCCGACAGTTGTTTTACAAATTTATACAGAGTCTTGGAATCATTTTTTGCTGCTGCCTTATCTGTTTCTTTGCATCTATTTTCTGGCCAATCATTCTTATCTTTGCGACAGCATTTTTTAACCTATTTATCTAAAGCTCTATATTTATTAGCAAATATTTTCCAGTTAACAGGATTGTTAGATTGATCTCTTTCTATTTTTGTTTTCTTTCTGAGATCAATTAAATTCCAGGAAACTGATGAAATCCATTGTTTCTTTGTAGAGCGACAGCTTCTACCCAGCACATTTGCTGCACAGTCTGTAATTGTTTTATAAAACAATTTTGATTGATCATCAGACTTTTCTACCCTTTTCAGATTTTGAAATATAGTTTTTAAGGAATCTTAAAATGGGTGTAATTTTTTATGGTTTTTATTGTGTTTAATTTTAAACTAAATTTTCCAACAACAAGATTGTAATCAGAACTACATCTGCACCGCAATATACACGTACATCTGGCAATGAAGATCGCCATTTTGTAATGATACAAATGGAGTCAATCTCAGTTGCAGTTTTTCCATCTGGAGAAACCCAAGTTGTCTTGTGTATATTTTTGTGAAGCGAAAAATGTGTTGCCAACACTCATTGCACAATGACTGTTAAGCGTCAACAATCTATAGCCATTATCAGCATAGCCATGTGGTCCAACATTTGAGAAGTATCCAGATCTATCTTTGCTTAATTTCGCATTAAAATCACCGATCAATATTTTGATGTGTTTTTTCTTGGCACATCATCCAACAAACTTTGTGATTGATCATAGAATATATCTTTTCGGTTTTCTCAATAGCCTCAGTAGGGGCATAGACTTGCACAATTGTTACTTTTGTAAATCTGGTGTTCAATCTGGCTGAAATAAAACGTTTGCTCACGAGTTTCCATCCAATCATAGCTTTAGCAATACTTTTTTACTTAACATAATATCAACTCCATAAATATAATGTTCTTCATGTCCAGAATATAAAAATGATGTATCTCCATTCTTGAAATGACCTTAGCCTTTCCATCGCATTTCGCTAATACCCAACATATCTAAGTTGTACTTTTTCATTTCTCGAATGACTTGTTCTAACTGGCCAGTACGAAGAAGTGTGCGCATTCCACGTCCCAACACTGGTTAAGGATTTGGCATTGAAGATTCTGCAAATCGAAGATTGAGCTTTCTTTCGGCTTTCGCTCAACCCTGTCATCTGTGTAACTCTGTCATCTAGATACGTATGATCACTTCTTTGCCACTGTTTGCCGGAATGGCGTCGTCTTATTGTTTCTGTAGCAGTATAAATTTTTTATAGAGGTTAGGTTGCTAACCTTGTGCTCAAATCCTCCTTCTTTATCTAGGCTTGGGAATGGCTAGATTGTACCATTTCTGATCCAAAGTAAGCGGAGTTGTTTGTAGCATAACTTATTCAAAATTTATTTTTTAATTATATTAAAGCAATTTTACACGGTCGCATGTTTGTTATATTTTCGATGTACATTTTTTTAAATTAAAAACTTTTATTTATATTTATATCGCCATTTATTAATCACAGACATTAACACTTTGCAATAAATGTTGTCTTTTGTTAGAATAAACAGATGTTTTGTTGTTTTTCCCTATAATTATTTCACTTTTCAAAGTCACAACACTTTATTTTTGACAACGTTTTCAAAAAAAATCACTTTGTTTATTATTTATTGTCGAATTCAACTAAAAAATGAACACAAACTTAAAAGTCGAATATTAAAAAGCTTTGATTAATCTTTGATTTATGCTTTCATGTCAAATATATAATGTGTTCTATATACATTTCTTTACTAATTGACATTCCAATATTATATATATATAGTTAATTTTTATTATTAGCTTAAAAAATAAGCATGGGGCAACAGGATAACAGTAACAGTAAGAACAACAATAACGCCACATAATTTAAAAAGAACATAGGGCAATAAAATTATTCCATGTATTCAAACATTTTGCTAAAAGTTTTATTTAATCCCATATGACATTCATTTCAATTAAATCTTCCCAAATAGTTATTAGCCAAGTGTTTTTTGGTTTACCAACCTTTCCTTTGCCATCATCAATTGTCTATTTCAAAACTGTTCTTGCTAGTCTTTCGTATAATTTGACCCATTTATTTTCTTCCTCTTATTGTCACTTCTTTACCGTTGTTTGCCGAAATGGCGTCTACTTAATGTTTCTGTAGCAATATAATTTTTTATAAAAACCAGGATGCAAAACTTGCACTTAAACCCTCCACTTTTTTTCAGGTTTGTGACTAGCTAAACTGGTTCATTTTGAATAATCTCTAGGCGGAGTTTATATATATATACTTAATATAAGCTTTAATTTTTCATATAAATTAGGAGCAACAAGTAAACGTCTTAAATAGATTGTTTTTAATGGTTCTTTTTACATTAATGTGCCTTACTATAGACTGTTAGCACCGCTGTTTTTATGTCGGCAGTATACTTGTTATTACCAAAATACAATTGTTAGTTATACAATTGAATCTTCTTTCTTTTTAAGGCAAGCTTGGAACTGTAATTATTATTTTTACATTAGTACACGTAAAAAACACTGTGATTCTACCTATTTTTTATAATACTTTTAATTTTATATTAAGATTTAAGTACATTACTTTTTAATTAATAGTTTTATATTGTCAGTATTTTTCCATACAAAAGTGAACTGTGTTAAACTGTTGAAATAAATTTCACAATTGTCGGTTTTCGCACAAACGTTTGATGGCAATTGACTAATAACCAACTTTGTATTTTGGTTTTTATGGGAATTCAATAGAAATTTAAAAAAAATTTTATTTATGTTTTTTAAAACAAAAGCTTTTAAAAAATTAAATAAAGTTAATCAGTTTTTAATGGGAATGACTATTTATTATTTCGAAATATATTGATAAATTATTTAAAAAATTAAAACTATATTTTTATTAGATAAACCTGGTATTAAGTAAAATTCAGCTTTTATTGTAATACCTTTTTAAGCAATACAAATAAAAATTTACTTATTTGTGTAATTATAATGTTTCGTTGTTGCCAACATCAAATGCATGTATGATAGTTTAAAGATGTAAATTGTGCACTTTAGTATAATTAGTTTGTTTGAATAAATTCAACTTTTTAGGTTTATAGATCAAATCCTATCTTACAACCGGATGTTTCAAACTTTATAATTACTAACGCAACCTGTGTGTAATTAGTAAGATACATACCTACATATTATGTCAAAGGTCAAAATATCAACCTCGGTTACTTCGATAACCTCAACTTAAACGCATTTGATTCTTTACAATTTTTAATAAAGGCTACAGACATCATACATGTATATGCACAAAAAGCACAAAATTATTTGTCAAATTGTTTATGTATGCATTTGTCTACGTTCTGTCACTAGCACACATTTTTTAAATTATTATTTCTATAAGATCCGGTTTATGCATAACACAAGTAAAATAACAACTTGTGTTCTAGACGGAAATAAGCATCAACCTGGAATGTCTAAAACACAAACAAACAAATATTTTGCGTCAACATCAAAATTTTATAGAAACACATGCACCAATCTTCATTCTATGATCTGTAAGCACAATTTTGAAAGGTGCCAGTCAATCAAAAATTAAGAAACAATAAAAATTTAGATATTAATTAGATACCTTGACCAAAACAATCTTGAGTTGAAAAATAATAAACAAATGCATACTGTTTATGTAAAAGTTGTGTTTTTCTCAAAAACAACTGTTGGTGTTTGTCAATATCATGTCATTAAATTAAGGTTGTCTATTCGACTTGGAAGTTATTTCAGGATTTGTCTAAAATATTAATTAATCAAAAATTGAAGATCAACTTTTTTGTACAAATTTCGATAAAAATCTTAAATTTATTTTTAAAAAGATTTTTGTATTTTTGTTTTGGTAAATAGATAAATGACGGATGTAAAAGTTTACATATAAAAAATGTAATATTTTGAATAATATTTATTGTGATTAGTGACGTGGTCACTTATTTATTACTTCTATTTTTATTTTTACTACTTTGAATGGTTTACAGAAAACATCTGTCAAAAGTGGACATTTTAGTGAAGCCAATGTGGATCCGCATTTGCTGTTAGTGGTAGCAATCGAACCCATGCCCACCCAGATTCGAGTCGAGCGCTGTACCGCTAAACCATTTGGACACATGTACTTTATGCTGTAATGTATTTTGTAAATTGCTCTAATTTTTTCGTTTTCTGGTACTACTATGAGGTATAATTGTAGAGCTGATAAATTTATGTTTCCGTCTTATTACTTTTTTAATACAAGCTGGACAGTTGCAATTGTATATGTATTTAATAAAATATTTAAACAATTAAATTTTACAATAATACGTTCACAATTAGTGCGCAACTATAATTTACATTGTTTTTATTTATTACGTAGTTGTACCGTTTGAATGCTTTACCAAAACAAATAGAAATATAGTACTGTCAGACGACAGCTTTATTTAGTGTCAACAATAGAATTCAAACCTATGTTCACCTCTGGGTACGTACCAGTCTGAAAATGTGGACAATGTAACACTCCTGCACACAATACAAGTTTTTTAATATTATACATAGACACTAGTGTATATTTCAATAGTAAATTTAAAAAATAAAATTTTACGGTTATATATATATATATATATATATATATATATATATATATATATATATATATATATATATATATATATATATTGATAATTTTATAAATTAATTATTTAAATAAGAATATTAAACATGATAAACAAACTAAAATTGTGTTTGATTTTTTCTTTTAAAATGTCATTTCTGATAAATGTGGATAATTATACAGTATAACTTTATTTATGCAAACAAATTCAATTTAGTAGTTTTTGAAAAATACGCTTAATGCCTTCTTATTTTTGTATTTCCGTTAGCGCACTTTATTTTTTTCTCTAAATGCACGTGTTTATAAAGGTAATTGTTTTTAGTTTAAATGTCAAACATATAAAATACTTCAAAAACGTTTTTTATTATAAAAAAGTACGTGTTTATTTAAACAAAAAATTGTTGCGAAAACATTAAGTTTTTATATTTTTGTGTTTTTGAAAAAAATGTAATTGCATTACATTTTTAGAACGTTTTTGTTTCAAACAGTTAAAGTTAGTTCACTATAACAATAATGATACCAATAGTACTACCACTACTGCTACTACTACTACTACTACTACTACTAATAATAATAATAATAATATATCTAACATTAAAGGATATTTTAGATACACTCAAAGTGACTATATTTGGAAAACCAACAAAAGTACGTTTTATTTTGTAATTTATACACATGAGAAACTGTATTACATGTATAATTTAAACAATTTTTTACCAATGTATTAAAAAAGTAATTTTTAAAAATGCAAACCGGGGTGGTCTAGTGGAACAGCGCTCGAATCCCACCACCGGTACTAAAATGCGGGCCCACGTTTGGTTTCGCTAAAATGTCCACTGCTAAAAGATGTTTCTTGTAAAACATTCAAAGTAATAAAAATAAAAATAAAAGTGCATGTGGTTTAATTTGTATTGAGCTTCATTCTTAAATGTGATTTGTGCAGTAGATTTGGGATGCTAAATGATCCTAAGGATTTGAGCAATGCTTATAAAATCTTAAACTCCAATGATGGTGATACTCCTGACTGTTATTCCTCCACGTGGTGCATCCTGGACTAGGTGCCTATAGGCCTATAAGCCTATAGGTATTCTAGACTAATAACAGCAGGAACCGAGTCCACGGCGGTATAACTGGTTTTCACTGGACTTCCGCTCAGTAAATGGGTGCTAGCATACACCCTGGATGCTTAAAAGGTGTCTCAATGCAGCCATTTACCATATGTAGCCAGCTAGACTAAGGGAGTTCACCCTGACAAAAAATCAGGCCTCAGGTCCTTATCCTGTGCAAACAATTATGAAACTTTGTTCAGCCAGAAAATATGTGATGGAATCAGCAGTCGAGATCCCTAGGGCATCTAATCTCCTAAACTTGTCTGGGGAAGGACCGAAGTTGATGGGTTTGCATGGGAGAGTTAACAAAATTTTACCTTGTTAACTAATAATGACAAGCCTGACTTAAAGTCATCAAGGTGTGAACGGTCTTCCTCTGATGGCTCCCATAAATCCATCGACCGGCGTCATCTCTCTCGTCCCCCGAAGAAGATTGCCTTGTCAACTCCTGTGAACACTGGCGCCGTCGCAAGGAAGCAATCTTCTAGCCAATAAACTTTATTTACACCCCCAGTTCAATTAGCATTCGAAATACACTTCACATAGGAACATGGAACGTACGGTCACTATCGTCTGTTTCGACTCAAGCCTTTACTGCCGCAGAGCTTAGTCGTTTCAAGATTGATATCGCTTGTCTTCAGGAAACAAGGTTAAATTGTTCAGATCCGTTTCGTCTTCCTACAGCTTCCCAGTCAGTTGCATTATTTATCCCATCATCTTGTGCATCAAACGCAGCACACCACGGGGTAGCATTTTGTCTATCACCAACAGCTTCCAGTGCGTTAATTGACTGGAAGGGCATATCTTTACGATTAGCGTTTGCGCGTTTTAAAGTATCCAAATACTCAATAGCTGTCATCAATGCCTATGTTCCAACCAACAATTATAGTGAAAAAGAAATAAATGAGTTTTACGAGAAACTAGAAGATTTATACTCCCGACTCAAAATCCCATCGCAAATCGTTGTTATTAGAGGAAATTTTAATAGCAAAGCTTGCAGGGACGATATTAACCGACTCTGGATTGACCCTTAGACAATGCAAGAACGTAAAAAGATTAAATAAATTCGCTGCTAGATGCAATATGGTTCTCACGAATACATCTTTCCCACACCCTGCGAAACATTTGACATTTCGTTCAAGCTGTAGCAGATATTTTTTCCAAATTGATTACGTTTTGGTTAGCAAACGCTGGTTTAGTGCCAAACAGGAAGTGAGAATAACACTGATCACTCGCTTGTTTTATGTTCGCTTCGTCTACATCTGAGAGTGACAAAGGCTAGGCCTGATATTCCTGCTCCGGATTATTCTCTACTGACACAGCGACTATGCTGACAAGTTCTCTAAAGACTACTTATTGGCTTCAGTTGTTGTTCCAAGTTGTGGTATGGGAATAAATCAACGTTAAAACATTCTGAAACGGAAGATCGACTTAGCTAGTTTGGTGCTCCCTCGTTTAATCAACTTAAAAGGACCAAACTGGTTGTCCGCCAATTCTTGATATCTCTATACACAAGCAAAAGATATCTACGAGAAAAAGCGAAGCAAGATCATTGCGTGCGGAATTTTGAAAACGTTATAAGGAGGATGAGCAAAGACACTGGGATTCTGTGTAGATGAGCTAGAGGTTTCTGCTCGCCATAATGACAGTGGAAAAGTATACAAGAAATTAGAGTAACTCTACCGTGGTAACAAAGTTAACGTTGGATCATCTGGCATTTCAAACAAAGACTGATTACTTCACTTTAACCAGATTTTAAACCATCCTGAAATCACAACAGGCTGGTTGCAAGATCAATTTAATCTTAATACAGTTCCTCCGGCAATTTATCCAATCTCTGTAGAACCTCCAACAGTCAATCGATATGCAGTAAACTCAAAGCTAGAAAAGCCGCCGGATTTAACGGAATTCCTCCATATGTCTTCAAATACGGTCCGTCGCGGCTTACTGAATACCTTTATGGCATTATAACGGATTTATGGACAATTGAGCAGTATCCTGAAGACTGGCATCGTGCTACTATTGTTCTTGTTCACAAGAAGGGAGATAGGCAAACACCCGCTAATTACAGGGGCGTCAGTTTGTCTTGCATAACTGCAAAAATTGCCACATTAGGGATAGTTAATAGGATTTGTCCGGGGAGAGAGAAGACCACACGTCCCAACCAAACTGGTTTTCGTCCTGGTTTGGGTGCGTTGATCAGATTCACACGCTCCGGCGCATCCTGGAATTTCGGACAAAGTTTGGCACAACACTCATTTTGCATTATCCGTATCAAGGGACTGGACAAAAAAGATAAGTATCCGCCAAATTCGAGATGACCTCCAATTTTATAAACTTCCCTCTTTGGTATCGAAATAACGTAGATTACGCTGGTTTGGACACGTTCTTCGTAAAAATCCTGATACAATCTCACGTTCCGTAACTTTGTTTGTCCAGATGCTGATTGGAAAAAAAGGAAAGGTGGTCAGAAACGTACTTGGATGGCCGCTGTTTGGAATGATCTTCACCCTATTTTGGCCGGGACTTTATCATGGAAACAATG
This sequence comes from Cardicola forsteri, assembly GCA_025895645.1. Classification (NCBI taxonomy): domain Eukaryota; kingdom Metazoa; phylum Platyhelminthes; class Trematoda; order Strigeidida; family Aporocotylidae; genus Cardicola; species Cardicola forsteri. The sequence goes on along the minus strand of JAKXYG010001503.1, from coordinate 1,111,277 downwards.
GCAAAGTCGTTGGACTGACATATCGGTGCACTCTTCCGAAAACTGTGAACAGTGGAGAGGAATTATTTGAGATGCTTTGAGAACTTGGAACTAATAAAGAGGTGGCTTGGCCACTAACTTTTATTATTATTATTATTATTATTATTATTATTATATTATTATTATTTGTACAGCAGCAAGTGTTTTCAACCTTTTCAAGTGCAAACACGACAATTTTCTAAATTAATTATATCTATTAACTAAATTATACATATACACATCTACAAAGAGTGCATTGAAAAAACATGATGCAGTTGGTCAAACCAATTCACTTCTTCCCAAATGACCAAAAGTTATAATCACATTAAACTGCAATTTTTCATACTATTCTACTTGGATGAATCACCATCACCGAAAAGACGAATTAACGGTTGTTGTCATTTTCAGGCCAAACGAAGCAAGTACTTTGAAAGGAATGGAAAAACAAACCACTCAATAAAAATCGACACGTTCCAAAGACTGTGACGGTTTGTTTTTGTGCTTTGTCGCGCAAATCAGATAATTACATATTTTCAAACCGGAAATATCATTTTTTAAATATTTAAAACGAACAATGTTATTATTATTGTGCCATTTACAGTAAATTGATTTTATAAATATTCTCTGTCTCTCATATAGCTCAAAAAATACTGTTTTAACAAGAACGGAAGTGCATTTTGAATCAAATATTCGAATTGAAAAGTTGATGAATTATTTGAAAAAATTTACACGATGCACACCCATGTATAGCCAAATTGAAAGTGGTGCTTCTCTACAGTCTGTATTGTTTATTTATTTTACAAATTCATTAATTAAATATTTTCACGTCTATCTGTTTATCAACTAATCATTTTAATTCTAAAATAGCCAAAATAATTTTTGTTCGAGCCTTTATTCCAATTATGAAAGTTAAAAATATTTGCACAAAGCATTTTATCAAAGTTCTATTGTCGTGTTCATTGTCTAAAAATGTTGTATACAACATAGAACTCAACCAACTCAATTCTGCACTACGATTAAATGCAACATATAAAGAAAAATGATTCAAACGACTTTTACCAATTTTTATTATTATAACAATTAATGTTATTATTATTATTATTATTGATATTATTGTTTGTACATTTTTTTTATGTATCGAGTTCTCCAAAAGTTTTCTTTAGTTTCACTTTCGATTTTCGAGTGTACGTGACTGCTTGTGATAGCTAATAAAAGCTTCCAGTTTGCTCGTCTTGTTTCTATCCAGTTAAGGTAAACGGAACAAATTTTCGAAGTTATAGGCAGTAGCAGTACAACTAGTAATTAGGGGCCAGATTACTACCCTTCTTTTTCAATTCACTAAACATTTAAAATAAACGTTTTTTCTATTTACTCAGGCTATCTATTTTTAAACTAACAGAAACGTCTTATTTGTGCAATTTTTTCTAAATAGTCCAAACTTTGATGTAATGGAAAAATGCTTAATTATTTTAGACAACATTCTAACTTTATTGCAGTTGATCCTATGTCCATTTGAAAAAGAGGAGAGCTTAAATGTAGAGCTGACAACATGGTATCTCTAAACCGCAAAAGGTTACACGTTGATACGCAAGATTTTTAATGTCAAAAATTTGAAGTACAATTATAAGTTTATAGCAAAAAGATATTACTGTAATAAAAAGTCTAATATATATATATATATATATATATATATATATATATATATATATATAAGTTATAATATGTGAACATTTAAGCGTAGTCAAATAGAAATTTACACTCAGTACCGGTGATAGTACTAAAACGTATCCCTTCCTAAATACAGGTCTATCTTAGTCACTTATTTACTGTAAATGCACTTGCTGTTTCGATATACAACATGAAAATCCTTCTTTTATTTAAATTAAATACACCAATGTTTTTAAAACAAATTTAGCATTTTCGTTTCATTGAAGATTTGTAAAGTGCACTCATACACCTAATATCTTGTATTTCATTAAAGTACATAATAACTATGAAAACGTACCAATAAAAAATTAAACTGTGCCGGGGTGGCCTAGTGGTACAGCGGTCGATTTGGACTTGGATGGACATGGGTTTGGATGCCATTATCGACACTAACTGCGGGCCCACGTTCGGCTTTATTAAAATGTCCACCACTGAAGGATGCGTTTTTATAAAACATTCAAAGTAGAAGAAATATTTAGAAAAACAAATATACGTACAATAAAATTAAAACTAAAAAAAAATTAGTTCTTTTTTAAAATATGTTTTAAATTAACCTTGATACTAGATTCAAATTTAAAACACCGACTAAATGTCCAAAAACTTTAATTAATTTAAAATCACTTTCTAATGTTTTTGTTAAAAAATGCACACAACGTCTAATTGCACATAAATTTAATTCATAAATTAAAAATGGATTTAAATGTAACGACACACACATACACTTTATGCGCACGGTAACCAAGGCAACAAATGCATTATTCAAACTTCGTTTCTTTACTTTTTAACCAAATCAATAGCATTAATACAGATAGTATTTGTGCTGCTACTGGTGTTGATAATAATAATAATAATAATAATAATAATAATATTATTATTATTATAGTAATAGTAACGGTAATAATATGCATAAATTAAATAGCTTTATTTTTCATGCAATTATGTATACGTATAACAAAATATTTTTTTAAAAGGCTAAAAAATTAAAATTGTTTTCCTAAAAATTCTAATTTTGACTGACATTGTCTTTATATATATATATATATATATATATATATATATATATATATATATATATATATATATATATATATTCAGATTGACAAAATTCGTGTTCTTTCAATTTAATACTTTCACATAAATATAACTGCAACTTAGTTTTTCGTGTCCTATTGATTTGGAATTTTTTAATGTATAAACAATTCATTTTATTAATAATTACACCTTGTTATTTTGATTAATTTTTCTGTTCTAATGTTTATTCTTCTAAATACTGATAAGCATCAAAATAAACATGCTATCGATATGAATAATATTAAATATCTCATTATTGTAATTTTAATGTCACATTAATAAAAATACTTTTTTTCCAAGTAAATGATGATATTTTATCTGCATATGCTTTAAAAATAAATGCACAATTTGTATGTCAGTATGTCACAAAACAAGCAGATTTAGTTTGGGTTGCTTTTTTAATACTTTCTGTACATACATATTGTTAATTTTATTAATAATGTTATAAATGCCAATAATATCAATATATTATAGGACACTTACAGCACTTTTCAACTTATATATAAATATATATATATATATATATATATATATATATATATATATATATATATATATATATATATTTGATAAAATATTCTACTTGCGCATACAGGCAAATTTATATTCTACATATAAGTGCACATGTTTAATAAAAAATGCAAATAATATTTTTCTTGCAAGAAAAATTTCGAAACCTGTTTCAATGTGGCAATTTTTATATGCCATATATATGGTCATTAGTTTTAATGACAGTACATAAATGGTTTTTCCACTCTCCCATCTAATAATAAATGCATCATTGTTATTATTATTAAAAAAAAGTTGGAATACAAAATACAAAACCACATTTTTCAAAAAGTATATGTGATCTTGTCAAATTCAGTTATTAATACTTTTTAATGGAAGTTAAATATGTATTTGGCTGTTTAACCGCTTATTTTTTAAAGCAAAAATAAATTTAGTTTTTATTTTAATTCTAAAAATTGGGGACAAACAAATATAAATTTTAATAAATTTTTAAAAGTAATTTATACTCTTTTATTTGCATTAAAGGTTATTGTACTTTTTTCTACATTTTCTATTAAAAGAGATGCATGAATATACCTCTATTGATTGTATTAAAGCCTATATAATTAAATAAATAAATGTAAATATTTTCACAAATTTATAAAAAAAATTAACATCCGAAATCTATTGTGTTTATCAATAAAAAACAATATTTAGCTACCAAAAACTAATTGTTCAACTTAATTAATAGAATATTATTATTGATTCTGACTTAAATATTGTAGTAAAATCGATTTTTAACTTAATTATAACATGGTTGTCTAATGACCAGTGTTACTTAATTTTTTTAAATAACTGTAATATTTAACAATGGGGTTTTAAGGGATTATATGTTTTTAGAAATGTTATATTAGTATTGTCAGATTCATTTGAATAATAAATCTACTAGGTTTTCCAGTCAACCAGGAGCACTGTACAGCTGTTTCATCCTTATTTGGAATCATCAGCAGCGCATACCTTGCAAGTTTTACACACACATGAACTTGAACGCACGCCCTATCTAGTGTCAAGCCAGCGCCTTAAATCACTGAGCTAGGGGTAGATGACCTTCGACCTGTAAATTTATTATTTATAGTGAATCTGATTAATTCTAATTGCCCAGTGTCCTCAAACGCTGCTACGTTACTACCGGTTTAGCAAGTGAGAGAACCCTTTCACTAGGATTTTACCATATAGATCCTTGCATACTGCCAGGTTTAATAGCCTATATAGTACGGTTCGGTTATATTTAACAATGGGGTTTTAAGGGAGTATATGTTTTTAGAAATGTTATATTAGTATTGTCAGATTTACTTGGTTGACTGGAAAACCTAGTAAATTTATTATTCAAGTGAATCTGACAATACTAATATAACATTTCTAAAAACTGTAATATTGTTAAATCATTTAAATATAAACAAGGAGCAGAACTTAGATTCAAAATTTAAACCATTTAATCTGAAAGTCCTAGTTTTAATTACTCAGCTATTTACTTCCTATTAATAATAAAAATATCAACTAAATGCTCTTTTCAAAGTAAACATTAAAATAATTTATTATTTTATAATTAAATAAAAAGCACTTGCAGGATATATGCTGACATTATTAATACGAATACACGCACTGTATTATATTATTATTATTATTATTATTATTATTATTATTATTATTATTATTATTATTATTATTATTATTATTATTATTATTATTATTATTATTATTATTATTATTATTATTATTATTATTATTATTATTATTATTATTATTATTATTATTATTATTATTATTATTATTATTATTATTATTATTATTATTTGAAATACTTAGATTTAAAAAAGCAACTTTATAGTAGATGTTTAGAATTGAGGAATGTAACTATTAATTCGTATGCGTTTAGCAACACCTGCTTAAAACAGCTTATTACTGTTTTGTTTTATTATACTGTATAAAACACATTAATGTTAGTACTATTAGATGACAGCTTTTGAAAAACAGTTGTTTTTGTTTTAGCTCCTGTAATGTTTTTATTTTAATGTGTGAGCCATTGATATACAAATACTACTGACTAAAGTATTTTATATAATTATCCATATGATAACTGGTTTATACTTTGTACTAATAAAAAACATATTTTGTTAAATGTAGATTTTCTTCTAACAGCTTGAAGTGAGGGCTTTACAAAACTGCCTCTATACAAGATCTTATTTTAGTATCCAAAATGTTAATTAATATTTTATTTATCATAAAACAAAACATTCAAAATATAATGATAGTTTAATTTAATTTTAACAAAATATTATCTTAATTTTATGTTTTATAATAAAAATGGCTGAAAAGACTGTAGTGTTACTATTAATTAACAACTAATTTTATTCATTATATTATTTTGTAAATTTTATTTTAGCATGTTTATATTTTAATAATTACAATTCTCAACTTTTGTTAAAATTATTTATACTGCACCGAAAAGCGCGTGGCGTACTTGTGGAATATAACGTGGTTTGTGTATCTCTAAACTTGTTCTTTAATTTTATTTATTCTGTGATGCATAATTGTATTAATAACTTTTGATTTTTAATGTATTTGGTACAATTATTTATATCCTGATATGTTTATTATAAAATACTTTATAATTTATGTTTTTTATATTAAGTTAAGCTTTAACGTTACTATATTTTTAAAAAAAACTAATTTTTTGTTTTACTAGTTAATAAATACATTTTTGTTAATTATATTTTACAGTTTTAAAAAGTAGCTTATTCTATTTTTAGGTATACAATAGTCTGCTTAATAAACAAAAACGTTTTTGCAATTTTGGTAAAAAATATTTTAATTATTGTTTTGTTCTTTCTACGCCATAAAAAGGCAATTGTATAACATGGTTAACTGTTTATATATGAACTTGCATAAGTAGCTATTTTTGATTTATTTTTAGAATAAAATACTTAAATTTTAACTGTATTATTTTATTAAATAACTTATACAAAAATACCATTGTAACTATAACAAAATAACATCAAACCTAATAATTTTAAAAAATACATTAATTTATTTTTAAAATTATAATTAAAGCGTCATTAATTGATTATTTTATATTTGCACAATTGCCTTAACATAACAAAATTCTTAATATAATTGTAATAATTTACAACCGTTTTAAAATATAATGTAAATGGCTTGAGAAATAAAAATGTTCAACTAAGAAAATTAATTATGTAATGTAAAATCAAATTCCATAACATTAGGTTAAAATACGTAAAGACTACTACATTAAATACTGAGAAAATTCTAGAAATTAATGGATATTATCTAAAATGCTAAAAATGTGTGACTTTTATCTATTTCTATATATGTATATATATTTTATAATAAAATTTATTTTTAGCAAGTAATTTGCATGCTTTTCATTTCTTTTAAAATGTGTATATTTTTGGTTATTACCTAAGTTAGAATTTTATGATGATCTGGCTATAAAATATTGACTTTTGTAAAATGTTTTACTTATACTGTTAAAACAATGTTTAATGAATGTTTTAGTACAATTTAGAGGTGCTTTATATAATTATATAGTATCACAAAAGCGAATAAATTATACTGTATCGATTTTGACAATAGCTTGTTTATCTACCGTAAAAATTACGTTAATTGCATTTAATAATTAAGTTTATATATGTATTATTTTTAAAATATAACATTTTACAGTTTCCATATTTTTAACTTAATATTTCTCTCTAAATAGATTATTAAATATAAAATACTTTCTAGCGTCTATTGTTATTATTATAATTATTTTAAATAATTTTGGAAATAAAGATTATTTTCGATAGAACGTTACTTTAATCGTAATTCACTAAAATTTTAAGAGTTGTTTATTATTGTACCATAACACATACTCTCAATCGCAATGATACTCATTAGCATTTAGCATGCACAGTTCCTTTTGGTTGCTCGTCTAAGTAGTGAGTAAATGTAAAATTTGGGCTAATCAATAAAACATCATTAATTTTAAAATTAACCGTAATAATATTATCTATGTCTTACATACTACAGTAAGTTGAATTGGAAAGCTGTCGGTGAAACAACTATTAAATGGGGCTTTCTTGAATAATATTTGTTTAAAGGTTATAAATGGATTTAGAGATGACCAGCGTAAACGCCAAATCTTCCATTTTTTAACCCGAAAATATTGTACACAGTTTTAAATACATGCGTTTTTAATATACACTCTTATATTAAAAGTACCAAGTTGGTTAAAAAGTGTGCATATATATATATATATATATATATATATATATATATATATATATATATATATATATATATATATATATATATATATATTTTTATGACAGTTTGTTTTTATATATTAAAAAATTGCAGGGTGTTGCAAATCTGCAACATCTGAAAGTTGGATTTTTATTTTACAACAATAGTGAAAATTGTAAAATAAAATTTTTAATGCTTAGTATATTTACAGTAGGTGAACAAGTTGCTGTCAAAGTTAATACAGTACAATTCATGTGCTTTTGTGAAACCATTTAATTACATCAACAACATCTAAATTATACTAAAACTTTTATTAAACATCATTTTAATAGCATAAGTAAAATATTTTATAGAAGGTAACAGTGTTTATCATATTTTTGAAATAGTTGTATAAAATGCAAAATTCTTAACCAAAATAAAAGTTACATTTATACAATTGCCTTCAGACAACACAATCCTTAACATAATTGTAATTTTTACAACCATTTTAAAATATAATGTAAATGGTTTCAGGAATAGAAATTTTCAATTAAAAATATTGATTATGTAATGTAAAATCAACTACACCTACTTTGGATCAGAAATGGTACAATCTAGCCATTCCCAAGCCTAGATAAAGGAGGAGGATTTGAGCACAAGGTTAGCAACCTAGCCTCTGTAAAAAATTTATACTGCTACAGAAACAATAAGACGACGCCATTCCGGCAAACAGTGGCAAAGAAGTGATCACACGTATCTAGATGACAGAGTTACACAGATGACAGGGTTGAGCGAAAGCCGAAAGAAAGCTCAATCTTCGATTTGCAGAATCTTCAATGCCAAATCCTTAACCAGTGTTGGGACATGGAATGTGCGCACACTTCTTCGTACTGGACAGTTAGAACAAGTCATTCGAGAAATGAAAAAGTACAACTTAGATATGTTGGGTATTAGCGAAATGCGATGGAAAGGCTAAGGTCATTTCAAGAATGGAGATACATCATTTTTATATTCTGGACATGAAGAACATTATATTTATGGAGTTGATATTATGTTAAGTAAAAGTATTGCTAAAGCTATGATTGGATGGAAACCTGTGAGCAAACGTTTTATTTCAGCCAGATTCAACACCAGATTTACAAAAGTAACAATTGTGCAAGTCTATGCCCCTACTGAGGCTATTGAGAAAAACCGAAAAGATATATTCTATGATCAATCACAAAGTTTGTTGGATGATGTGCCAAGAAAACACATCAAAATATTGATCGGTGATTTTAATGCAAAATTAAGCAAAGATAGATCTGGATACTTCTCAAATGTTGGACCACATGGCTATGCTGATAATGGCTATAGATTGTTGACGCTTAACAGTCATTGTGCAATGAGTGTTGGCAACACATTTTTCGCTCACAAAAATATACACAAGACAACTTGGGTTTCTCCAGATGGAAAAACTGCAACTGAGATTGACTCCATTTGTATCATTACAAAATGGCGATCTTCATTGCCAGATGTACGTGTATATTGCGGTGCAGATGTTAGTTCTGATCACAATCTTGTTGTTAGAAAATTTAGTTTAAAATTAAAGTTAATAAAAACCACAAAAAATTACATCCATTTTCGTGTGAGAAACCTAGGCAACCAAATATTTCAAATCCATTTTACGATTCCTTAAAAATTACATTGCAAAATCTGAAAAGGGTAGAAAAGTCTGATGATCAATGGAAATTGTTTTATTAAACAATTACAGACTGTGCAGCAAATGTGCTGAGTAGAAGCTGTCGCTTTACAAAGAAACAATGGATTTTATCAGTCTCAATAATTATTCCTACGGCAATATATGGGAGTAAAAAGTGGAAGCGAACGGACAAGATTGATAAGATGGTAGATGTTTTTCATTCCCGGTGTCTTAGAAGTATTTTAAAGATTGCCTGGCGCAATCACATTTCAAATGATGAGATCATGAGAAGAACTAATTCTCGTTAGATACATGACATTATTACAATTAAACGAAAAAAAATTACTTGGTTAAATTCTACGTTTACCGCCCGAAATACTTGCAAAAACGGTTTTGGAATGGGTAATTATAAATGGTAAAAGAAAGGATGGCAGATCACAGAAAACTTGTCTAAGGACTATTCGGGAAAATCTAATTAAAATAAATGTTTTATGGGATCAAGCAAAACGTTTGGCGGAATGTTTAAATACATGGAAACACTTTGTTGGCTTATGTTCTCTTTAAATTACGAGACTTTGTTGTTGTTGTTGTTGTTGTTGTTATTATTTTTTGCTGTAATTATTATCTTTTTGCCCTATTTTTTTTTAAAGCAAAAAGGTTTTGTAATAATTATAATAATAAATGTAAAATCAATTTCCATAACATTGGGTTAGAATACGCATAGACTACTATATTAAACACTTTGAGAAAATTCTAGAAATTAATAAATATTACCCAAAATACTAAATATGTGTAGCTTTTTTTATCCACTTTTATATATGTATACATATTTTATAATAAAATTTATAATTAGCAACTAATTTGCTTGTTTTTCTTTTTTTAATGTTAATATTTTTGTTTTTGAATTTTATAATGATATTGGTATAAAATAGTGGCTTTTATAAAACTTTTTTGCTTATACTGTTGAACTAATTTTTAGTACAATAGCGTGGGAATTGCTGTTTATACAGCCGTTCCCACCCATACAAGTTGTTGATACGTTCAAACAAAAATATCAATATTAATAAAACATTATTTCCATAAATTACACGTTATTTTTATAATAAAATTATGTGTTAACTCTATCAAATAAACATAACTGATAATTTCAAATAATGATAAAACACTTGTACAGTGCTGCTGGTTAACTGAAACAAAATAGATTTATTATTTAAGTGAATCTGACAAATCTAATAAAAGGCCTTAAAAACCCATTAATAAATATAACCGAACATGGTAGTGTGCAAGGTCTTATATGGTAAAGTCCTAGTGGAAGGGATCACTTACTTGCTAAAACGTTAGTAACGTAGCAGTATTCAAGGACGCTGGACAATTAGAATTAATCAGATTCATTATAACTAATAAATTTACAATGTCACGTTCAACTACCGTAGCTCAGTGGTTGAGGCACTGGCCTGACACCAGATAGGGTGTGGGTTCAAGTTCATGTGCATATAAAACTTGAAAGGTATGCACTACTGATGATTCTAAATAAGGATAAAATAGCTGTACAGTGCTCCTGGTTAAATAAAATCAAGTAGCTTTATTATTCAAGTAAATCTGATATATTTAATAAAAACCTTTAAAAACCCATTAATAACAAAATATATTAACACAAAGTCAACAGTTAAAGGATTTTATTAATAAAAACTGTATTAAATTAAATTAATAAAACTTTAAATAGAACCTTTATAATGGAGTATTTTGGCTGAGTATACGTTGTGTAAAACCAATTTCGCTACCAATTGGTCCTGTGTATTAACATATTTTGAAATTGGTCAAGTCTATGCACAGGAACCGATGTTTTTACCAATAAATTACTGTGCCACAACAATAAATAATTTTTTTCTTATTTAATTATTTCAATCAATACGGATTAATTTGTCCAACTATTTTATTATAAAATATAAATATCAACTTTTTAAAAAATACAACTTTTTCAATAAAATGAAATACACAATAATCATGTACAATAATAAATTGACTGTCTAATTTACCTTTTTACCAAGTCCATTAATCCATGATAATTTTTTGTTACTTTGGCATCAACTACTGACTAAATGTCACTAAATTAAAAAATTTAATTAACTAGTGCGTATATCCATTAAAAATAAACCCACATTTAGTGAATTTATTTATAGGCACAATAATATTTAACCAAAGTTGCATGAATAATTGATATTGAATAAAGTTTATTTTCAACTGTTTGTACAAATGACATTCAATAAGTGCACTTAAAAAATAGATAAGTATGAACTAGTTACCATAGCAATTGATCAAAGCAATGAAATAAAAAATTAATTGAATTAATTACAAACGACTGACTGATCTCATTAATTACAAGTGTCACTAGTTGCAATTGGATAAATGAGTGATACAAATAAATAATGGATGATAATGTACTAAAACGTTAGACTTATATATATATATATATATATATATATATATATATATATATATATATATATATATATATATATATATATATGTAGAAAAAGAACCGTGTTCTTGTTTTATAAAACTAAGATAAGTTTTTAAGGATTACTGACAAGAGCAGTAACTAATTGAAGTTATTTTGTATGGGAGACATTTTTTTACGGTTAAACGAAAAGTCTTTTATTGATATTTAAGATTCAACAATATTTTAATATTATTTTAAAATGTGTTGTTAACCTGTCAAAAAGGAATTGACAAAATTCTCATAAATGCGTCTATTAGTACAGTAGTAGTAGAAAGTTTTTTATCATCAATTTTTAACCTAGTTTAATAAACCAAAATAATTTTTTGCCTAAAATTAAAAAAAATATTCTGTTGAAATATTAACGTATAACTAAATTTATAAAGTTTAGACTGAATTAAAAAATGTTTTTAGTCAAAATAGTTTAAATACAAAAGTAAACAAAGTATTTTATTATTATTATTATTATTATTATTATTATTATTATTATTGTTATTATTACTATATAATTTAGTTCAGTTCAATTGAATTTATACTTTATTGCACTTATAGAAAATCGGACATTACTTCGACATTTCAAATTTGTAAAGTTCCAGTAATTCCTAACATACAAAACGCCCATCTTTGTAAATCGTTTTCCCCATTAAATTGTTTTCAATAGTCAAGTTTTACAAAAGCAAAATCACTTGCATCTTTTCCTTTCTTTTGAACACAGACAGTGGACATAGTGAATATCAGTTTAATCCAGTCCAAATTAATGATAAACGATTGTCTAATTCTACCGACTACTAGTACAATATTTTCAACTGAAGTCGATATACAATGCAAATGTAATCTACTAATTTGTTAAAAACACTTATATTTAAAAGTTTTTTCTGCAACCTACTCAACTGAAAAAATAAAGAACATGCTTAATTTACATGTTTTCCTTCAATTTAATTGGTTCTATCAAATGCAAAAACTTGTCTCAAACGGATTTGCGACTTCTCAAACATGCACCCGTGCGTACTTTGAACAACGTCCAGCCAATAACTAGATACTGTTGTAAAGGTATGTTTGTGTGCATGTGTACAATATGAGCCACTAAACATATGTAGGTAAACCCCTCTACTCACTTTGCAAATAATTAAGAAGGGTGTGTGTTTGTGCGTGTATATATATATATATATATATATATATATATATATATATATATATATATATATATATATATACATGCATATATTATATATATGCAAATAATTTGTTGGCAAGTCAAAATTGATATGCACTCAATACAAATTACCATCTAATTGGATATTGTTACGTGAATGTCGAAACTCACTTACACTTTATTTGTTGTCAGCTTCTAGGCAAAACATTTGCAATGTGATAAAAAAAAGCTACCACATTCGTACTATACAAATGCCTGTGCTGTAGCCAAAGCTATCGTACCTTGACAAAAATGACAAAATTATTAATGTAGAAACATGTAGAAAAAGTCAATCATAAAAATATACTTTAGATGTTGAAGAAAGTGTACCAAGACTTGACAAACTAAAAACATATACTTGTTGTTTCCAACATTACGATAGGGACGGAAAAATTTAAACTAAACAGACGGTTTGAGTATAAACAACTTGTGTATAATCTTTAAAGTATTGCTTTTCAATATAAAAAAACTGTAAAGTAATTTTCAAAACAAAATTTTTTTGCGAATTTATATTTGGAATTATAAAGAGAACCCAATGCTTTGAATTTATTATTGTTGCTTATTGTTATTATTTTTATACTTTGTGTTTTACTGCATTGCGTTGGATTGGATATAATCTTTCAGATTCGATACTTTTGAAGTGGGCCGTATATATGTGGTTTGTTGGTTAATAAACATGAGTCTAGGTTTGTTCCTTTTCTTTCTTTCTTTCTATCTAGTTAAGTTGGACGATGAAACATTGAAATCTTTGTGGGTTGTGCATAAAGTAGTACAGTGAACGACATACACTATCTCAATTTAATTGCTCCAATTTTATTATCGTTTTTATTATTTGCATGCAGATATAAACAAGCTGCTGTCAAAATCGGTGCAGTATATTTTATTTGCTTCTGTGACACTATTTATTTATATAAAACACATCTAAACTGCACTAGAACATTTATTAAACATTATCTCAATTATTTCAATTTTTGAAAAATGTCAATATTCTTGTTTTTGACCTAAATTACAATTTAATAATGATAAGGGTATAAAATACTAGGTTTTATGAAATATTTAACTAATACTTGTAAGATGGTGTTTAATAGATGTTTTAGTACAATTTAAATGCGCTTCGTATAATTAAATAGTGTTAATAATTGTTTTGTTTAAAACAAAATTTACATCTTGATTAGCACATATTTAAGCTTCCAATTACACTTTTTTTATAAAATGTCACACCTGAGAATTGTAATTTAGTTACGTTTTATTTTCGGAAGAAATTTTGAATAATGGTTACATTTCACCAATTTCATTATAAGAACAAAGAAAATTTTTATATTACAACGCTATTTATGCATATTTAAAATTGTTCACTTTGTAAAATTAATCAATATATGAAAATATTTAATCTACTTCAATTAACACTCTAAATATTGATTTGTAAAAGGATGCAGTAGGTCAATACAGTTTTTGTATGACTTTATATACAACGAATCAATAATAATCATTCTTATTTTCATTTTCGTAATATTTTTATCTTAATCGATTGAAAATTTTTATTTACCAAATTTGTGCGTGCAAAATTTTTCAAAATCATTTGCTATAAACAAATTATATTAATTATATCAATGTTACTATTAAATAAGATGATAAAATTATATTTATTAATCTTGAATCATACACATAACCGCACCAAAGGTCACGGTTTGAAAATTTCTCTCTATCCATACACACACGACCTAAAATTATTCAAAAACAAACCACTCACAAAATGTGAACATCACCCATTTGTGATTGGTCAATTTCGATGCACACTTTACATGTGTGCATTTTCATTCGAATGTGGGCTAAATAAACCCCTATAGGTTGGGGGATCAGTGCAAGTGATAATAATAATAATAATAATAATAATAATATAGAACAAGGAAAGAGACTGAGAGACAAACGAATCGTGGCTTCGCTAATTTTTTCCATGTTCCACAAAAAATTAGCACAAAAAATCTGTTGTTCAAATTCGCACTACGATAGGTGCGATTGTGCATGTATTTGTTTGATACTGCTGCTGGATGGATGATGATAATAGTAATGCAAACTATTTCTCTGTCTCTTGGTCTACAATTTGTAGCTTTCACTTGAATATATTTGTAATTTAGATTTGTCGCTCTTACAAAAATAAAATCTTTTTTCTTTCCTATAAAAACACTGTACACAATCCTATATGTGCATTAAATTGATATCCAAACGTTGAATGATACAATGTCAACAGATTACCACTTTGATCAAGCTCATTTCTACTCAAGTCCACTTGGTTCAAATGTACACCAACAAGCGCGTCTTCACCACTATCCTACCGTCTATTCGAATAAACCAGACGACGAGTCTTCCATTCGATCTGCGTTCGCCTATCCATCGCGATCGGCCGCCGATCCAACTCACAGTGCCAATTTAATTTCATCTGTGGATTTGATGAAAAGCGACAATATTGCGGATTATCATGATGCCAATTTGAAAATGGCTGCTGTACATCCTTACAATTCGTATCATGTAAATAATTTGGTTAAGATGGACGATACTCAGTCTAGATCATGTCATTCGATGGTTTCCGAAGCGCATTCAAATAATAATCATCAACAACAATATGCCGATTTAAAGGATTTTCTCCAAATTACAAGCAACGATTTGGTCAATTCGACTATTTATCCAGTCAAAGACTACAATTCCAAATTTTCTGACTGGAACAAATATTCGTCTTTTGCGCATCACCTAATTACAACTACGCCATGTTCTAGCGAATCGCTAACATCTAGTCGATACGACATTTCAACGTCGACTGGAATTGCGCCACAAGAAAATTGGACATCAAAGCCTTCGTCGATCGATGAAAAACTGCAGCAAACGACCTATATACCCCATTCAATCAATGAAATTTCAAATTCGTCCTACTGTAGTGTCAAATCGCAATGCTATCCCCCACCACCACCGCCATATTTAAGCAATTTGTCGACCTTGGCGCCCATTCCAACGCCAACATCGACGTCGTCATCGACACTGTCCGATTCACAATTTTTCATTCCATCCAAACATCCATTCGGGCATTCAAATACACTATTCAATTCGTACAATGCCGTTTTTGGAGGCCATGCGGCACCTTTTGCCAAGCCATCAGCCAATTTCCAACTGACGAATTTTAACGAATATTCGACGCTTGTCCCAATGCCACCGTCTTATCATGCATATCCTCATCTTCAGACGTATTCGAACGAGTCTTTGCATCAGATAAATGAAAATACGGCGCCTCATACAAAGACTTATCCAAGTCCTAATGAGTGTCACTCACCTGTCGATGCTACTTTTATGGAAAATGGTCAGTTTCAAAGTCATGCCAATAGGTCCAGTGTCAATGGAAGTGCAAATACTGCAGTTAGTGTTCAATCACATTTGGATATGGGCGATAATACTATTTTGATAGGCGACAATTTGAATCACCAAGCAAACTTTCAAATGAATCAGTTGATGAAAATGGATAAACTAAATTTTAATAAGTCAAATGATTATGAACAAAGCAATGAATCGAAAGATAGAAAAGAACATCATTGTAATCCTCATCCTCACCATCCTCCTCCTACTTGTCATCATGAAACAACTCCAAATAATAATAACAATAATATTAATATTAATAATAATAATAATAGTAATAATAATAATAATCAATATTTGCATAAAGAATTTAAAACGGATTTTGACAACATATCTTTGGAAAATGACTCCAACAGAAATTGTGACGAAGATATTGATGGTAGAGAAGAAGATGATGATGGCGAGGAGGATAATGAAGAAGAAGAAGAAGAAGAAGAAGTAGAAGAGGAAGATGAAGATGAGCAAATTGAAGAAATGGGAGACATGCATGATGATGAGGACAAAACTGTTTCGGTAAATAAAAATGCTGAACAGTCAGTTATGGGGAACAAAAAGACTGAAAACAGAAAGAAGAATAATTTAGGTAAGAAAAATGTAGTTTTTGTTAAATAAATAAAATAAAATATATATTTAGCATTAAATTATATAAAAATGCTTGATAATATACTACTAAATTAAGAAGATTAAAACGTATTATTTACTGAATAAATATTGAAAGGCAATTGTTTAATTATAAATATTTGAAAAACATTTTAGTTAGAAACGTTTTTACCTATATGCATGTATGTATGTATAATAGATTGAGTTAAAATTAAAACTTGTAAAATATAATGTATTTATAATATAATTATTAAATTATATACTTTGAAATACTTTATGTATTTGAGTTGTGTGTAATAATTTTTAAAAATTTAATACCTTATTTTTATATTAAAATTAAAGTTTTTATAGTACTTCTATTGATGTATTAAAGCCAATAATAATATTAATAATAATAATAATTGTTAATTATTTTAATAAACAAACACGTTTTTAACGGTTTATAATAAAAAAGTATTAAATTTAAAGGACAAACAGGACGCGTATTTATAGTAATTTATTAATTATATTATTTTAAATGTAATGCAATTAATTTTATTTTTATAAAACACTAACACGTAATGCATTATGACCAAACTCAGAATATACTTGAGTGCATGGTTTAACACATCAACAAGTTGTAATACAATAAATATTTATAAAATGACTGACGAGAATATACGAAATAAATTTATCTCACTGTTTACATCTTTTTATATTTTTATTCCGTATTATAAAGGGAACCCAATGCTTTTAAATACTTATTAGTTCAAAAATTGTTGTGTATAAAGAGTATGTACCTATATTTAGATTAAAATAAATAGTGTTTAGAATTAGTTAAAATAAATCCAAGATTCTTTTTAAATATTTCCAGTAAGCGTTATTTTATTTTTATAATTCTGCAATAAATAAAAATATGAAAATATTAATACACTAGTATACAATCGGTGATACTTAAAAATGATGAAATTCTTTGTTTAATTTTTTAAAATTTCTCGTACAATTAATTTGGAAGTAAATAAAAATTGTTAATGTTTTATAAAATTAATTGCATTAAGTACTTACATGCATGACGTCAATTAAAACATTAATACCTTTTAATTCTGTTGTGGGTACAATTTTAAATTTAAACAGTTGTAACAAAGTAGTATTAGACAATTTTTAAAAATATCTCTAAAAGTTTAATTAAACAGTTTGAAAAATATATAAAGTTTATTTTAAAGTTTTGGAAATTATAAAAATATAACAAACGTTACTTTCTAAAATAACAAATTTAATTTTTTACCAATTTGTTTATATGAATTGATTATTTTTGTAAAATTATTCTATGTTGCAAGAGTATTTATTAACCTTTTTGTGGTTAAGCATACTTGATATGTTTCTATATTTTATTGTTTATTTCTTTTGCTTCCGCTAGCAGTTTTTAAATATTTCTTGTTTGTTTGAATTTGAATGTACTTCTATTTAAATTATTATTATTATTATTATTATTATTATTATTATTATTATTATTATTATTATTATTATTATTATTATTTTTAATGTTATTATTATTATTATTATTATTATTATTATTATTATTATTATTATTATTATTATTATTATTATTATTATTATTATTATTATTATTATTATTATTATTATTATTATTATTATTATTATTATTATTATTATTATTATTATTATTATTATTATTATTATTATTATTATTATTATTATTATTATTATTATTATTATTATTATTATTATTATGATTGTTCTTGTACTAAAATATTAATAATAAATAAAATAGTTAAACGTATCATCTATTTTAATAATAATAAAATTAGATTATTATTATTATCATAAATTATTTTTAAAATG